>MVGT01003323.1:153362-166937 GCA_002174775.1 Macleaya cordata | reverse complement strand
CGAAGTGAACCGAGACTCACTAGACTCTAACTCAAGTTACATTGACCATCTTGAGTTTACCTTTGACACGAAATTCGACAAACATAAAACATGGACCTTTCACTTTTTCTCTCAATAAAAAAAAAATCATCAAATAATGAGAGAAAAGTCATTGTTAGCGGCAAAATGAAAATTTAAATTGTAAGAAAAGAAATTGATGAAAATGACCTTGATGTGAAAGCAAGTAGGGTGAAAGTCGTCGGTGCAAAACGCGAGTAAACTGGAATATCACAGATAAAGCCCATGAGGTATTAAGGTGAACATCCAATATTCTCGTAGTCTTGGACAGCTAGCTTGGCTTTGAATCATTCTTAGTTGGTTTGACCATTTCTTAGTGATTATCAGTGTTAACTCTACTTTAGAAGAGCTAGATTACTATTCTTGCTAAGTACAGATCCCACTTGCATTCCAATCATAAAGTTTTGAGAATCTCTAACTAGCGAGTACTGATTTGAACTCTAAAAATTTATTTTTAAAAGCTGGGAATCTTGTTATACTATGTTCTAAAAATTTGTGCCTTTGATATGCTAGAGGTCAACTCATGTATGCAATGGTTATTTTTCAAGGAATTGTGAGCTTATTTTTAGAAGTTTAAAATTTTGTGGGTACATTTACTGCAAACCCTCACGAGACTATAACTCGTCCACTAGGGGTAACCTAGGGGTTTAAAGGCTTATTGCATTTGCTAAATGCAATCGAGAATACCAGCGAAAGTGGTGTAGTTAGAAATTTGTGTGTTTGTTTTGCTCGAAGACTAGCAAAATATAAGTTTGGAGGTATTTGTTGAGTGCATAATTATTACATATTTATCCCTCAACTTATATTAGCTAGTATTCAATTGTATATTATTTTTAATGATTTCTATGTTTTTGCAGATAAATAGACTTCAAATGCTTCAATTGTAAAATTTGGTTCAATTAGCCAAATTTATTAAAAGCACCCCACAAATCTATTAGAGGCACCATGGGAATACATGCAAATGGCCATGATGACCAAGTCAATTCAGTCAAAGACAGTCAAAATTGGTCAAAGATGGGAGTTTAATTACTAATGGAACAAAGAAGGCAAAAATGATCTTAATGACATCATCATGATGTCAAACCACATAAGCCTTACAAATCATCCAATACCAAATTAATTATCAANAAATTTGTGTGTTTGTTTTGCTCGAGGACTAGCAAAATATAAGTTTGGGGGTATTTGTTGAGTGCATAATTATTACATATTTATCCCTCAACTTATATTAGCTAGTATTCAATTGTATATTATTTTTAATGATTTATATGTTTTTGCAGATAAATAGACTTCAAATGCTTCAATTGTAAAATTTGGTTCAATTAGCCAAATTTATTAAAAGCACCCCACAAATCTATTAGAGGCACCATGGGAATACATGCAAATGGCCATGATGACCAAGTCAATTCAGTCAAAGACAGTCAAAATTGGTCAAAGATGGGAGTTTAATTACTAATGGAACAAAGAAGGCAAAAATGATCTTAATGACATCATCATGATGTCAAACCACATAAGCCTTACAAATCATCCAATACCAAATTAATTATCAAAAAAAATATACCCACCATCCAATACCTCCCACTTGCTAATTTTATTTATTTTACTTAAAGAATTTAAGTGGGAAGAAATCCATAAAAGGGGGATAATGAAGAAGAGAAGGGAGAGAAGAAAGGGGAGAAGTGTAGAGAGTAGAGAATTGTATGAAGAAAGATATTTTGGGAGTGTAGTAATTTTGTAAGTTCTTTAAGATTTTTCATCAATGAATACTTATTTTGTTATCAATTTTAGAGTTATGTCTAGCTAAATTTCTTTTCTAGGATTAAAGAGGAAGCTAGTTATGTGCATGCCATGATATTTAATCTTAATCTTAATCTCCCTTAATAATTATTTTTAGCTAAAATGATTTGTCTTCTTGTAATATTATTTATTACACTTTTGCTTCTTAATGAAATTAGTACATACACCTTTATTAATTGTGCTTAGATTTGATATAATATGCTTAACTATTGTTTTGATATTATATGCTTAACTTTGACAATTCATTATTGGAGTTGTTATTTTTTAAAAGTGAAGAAAATCATATTATTTCCTTGGTTATTTTAAATATTAATGAAAATATTTTCCGAATCTATTACATAATTTGTATTGGGTTTGAGTTATAATTGAAGGGAGATTAGAGAGAGTTTAAATTGATGGTATGCATATAATTAGTGGAATCTTAAATCCTAGTTCTTCTAATTTTTGTGAAATTTTTATTTAGTTATTTCATTTGCTTCAAATCAATTAAAAATTATTCAACCTTAATTAAGTTAATTTTACTTATTCCTTAATCCTTGTGGATCGACCCGTACTTGCCGTTGTCTCAATAGACAACTGTGCGATTGCGGTATAAATATTATTGAGTGATAAAATCACGACCAATCATGTTAAAACTACCATGATGTTCAAACTAATAGTAGGAAGGTAGGGATTGCATTGGTGCTTTGAAAAATCTGAGTTTTCAGCATAACTTAGGTGGCTGTTGTTTCAAATTTACTTGTGTGATGATGATGCATCTATTGAAGAAATTGTGCTTCAGGGCTTTTAGGCAAGTTCCAAAAAAATTGGCTGATGCTTGAAATTCTAGTAAAAGAGAAGTATGGGCAACACATCTTGCAAGAGATGCATGGAATAGCAATACTTCAAAAAAAAAGGGTACCCACTTCTCAAGGCAATCACTAGTGAGATTAGGTTTTACTTTTGTTAATGTTTGAAGATTATTTTTAGCAATTTTACCTTTATAAACACGAACCCTAAGGCGATGCGCGTGCATAACGCGTATTAGCCGATAATTTTTTTCAAATGTATTATTTTGTGGTTTGAATTAATAAATAAATTATATTATCTAAATGGGTAAGATTTAAATATTCAAGTTAAATACATATTTTCAAATGCAATAAAATTAAGTGAAATAACATAATTCAGGAATCTATTTTAAATCCAAAACTTAGTCATTTTTCTTTCACCAATCTGTACTTGTAGTATTTGAAATTCTAATACTATATCCAGCCTAATCCTGCATATGCAAAAAGAAAATTGTAGTATTAGAAACATAAAAAACTTTTGGGTGAATGCATATTTGAAAATATTTTTATTAAGTTTTCAAATATAAAAAAGAAAAACATCTTGATTTATAAAGAACGATATAGCAATTAGATCTACTAAAACATCTAGATTTATAAAAGAAATACCTCTTCGTAGATAAAAAGAGAGAGTTAGCATCGAATTTTTCTTTGAGAACTTGAGTTGGAATCCAAAAGAAGAGACAATGGATCTCACACTGGTATAATTCTACCACCATCTTCTACTTCATACGTTGTTTTTTGGTTAACCTCTCATCTTAATTTTGAGATTTTTATGTGATTCCGTAATCAAGAATCCCTTTTTATTAGGATTCTCTATAGTTACACTATTCTGAACGTGGGAGATTTATTAGGAAACAAAATTAGTTGTAACTACCTTATTAATATAAATATACAAAAATACCCATATTTAAATATATTTTTACACTTGAACACAATCTATTTTATAAAACTAAAGAGGTATAAACGTAAAACTCAATTTATAGTGGAGTAGTTTAAAAAACTGAAACAACTGAATTCGTAGGTGAGTGGAGGTCTCTACGTATTGACAATAATACCCTCTTTAGATAAATTGGAAACCTCAAAACAAAATTATTTTTCATTCAATGCAAGGGTAGTTTTTGGTATTTGATAAAAAGTGAGGCCATCCAACGAAATAACTACCTCGAAGGGGTATTCCATTTATATAATAGTCTAGTATAGATTAGTTCTATCAAATGAACAATAGTGAACTCAGGAAAATCATATTTTGGAGTGATTATAAGGATGCTAAAAAAAATAAATTTGGACAGTCCATTTCGCGATAAGCTTTGAGTCGACATTTTTAAGGATTTGAAATTTCAACAAAACCAAAGCAAGCCTGACCAGAGCCAACCAAGTGTTTGAATTCTGAGTACGTAATTTAGACTTAGTTTGTGATCCATTCAAGAATTGAGATACAGTTGCAGGTTCAGTTTTTATGATTGAGCTAGGTCAGCGGCTGCCGACAATCGCACTGTATTTAATTATTATGCCCAAGTTGCACCTCTATGATCTCAGGTATTTCTCATGAAAGTGAAATGCCCTGAACCCTGTCATTAACTCCAGAGTAGTTCAAATCCAATGAAGCACAGTAAAAAAATGACTGCAAGTTTGCATTCGACATGTATATATTAACTCAAAGGAAAGAATGTGAATAGCTTTGGCAAAAATTATGGCTTGCCTAACCGATCCAAAAGAATGTTGAAGTAGCTTATACACCATGAAAATAAGCAGTGAGCTTTATCCCTAACTGATTGACTAAAGAAACTAAACTTGATTCAGTAAACCATCCAAAAAATTGATGCTCAGTAAGCCATTCATTTTAGGTCCCAACTAAAGAGTTACCTCTCTTCGGCTTCAGCATTATCAACATTAAGGGATCATACACCAGATGCCACAGATGTTGAAGTAGCTTTCTTTTGCTCAAGCAGTCCAGACAATGCAGAGTCAATCTGTGCAAATAACTCATCCTTCGGACCATCCCCCTTGATCTGATATCAACAAATAACTTGTCAAAAGATTAATTTTCTATGCACAAGTACGTCAGAGGACCCTAGTATTTAACCACAAGATAGCAGTTGTACTCATTAGAAGGGGCAGTTCTCAATTATTCAGATTGTAAGAATGGAAAACAGCATGGTCCTTTTGAGTACATAAATATCAGGTAAAAGCACCAATGAAGACAGGTTATATTTCATGCTTATCAAAGAAAAGAAAAAGAAAGTGATATTAAACATGCCTTGATTGTTAGGTCTTCATATATTGCAAGTACAGCTTCCACATTCTGATGATGAGTTTGCAAACGTAACTTCACCTTAAAAACCAAAGAAGAAAGAAATTGTATTGCATTTAATAGTCGCTCCTCATATAAACATATTCCTAGTTTATGTGTTCTGGCACAAGCATATAAATTAAAAGCTGTATCAATAAGTGAGAAACTCTATTAAGAAAAAGGAAAAAAAAGAAGAAGTGAAATAAATAACCAAAGAGCATGCAAGGGATGGGAGTTCCCTATAGACTCTATAGTCATTCTGACATGTTCTACAACAGTAACACAACTCAATGGATTGGTCTAAACGTACTTTTTCTTCTGTGTCATCAAAGCGTTGAGTAAGCCTAGCAGCAATTTCATCAGTTTCTGGAGGAGCATACTTTAAGTGGTATATCTTTCCTGTAACTGGATCAAGCCTTCGACCAACCACTCTCTCAACTAGAATGTCTTCAGGGACCTGCCACCATCACACATGCAAGGACATGTCGTTCATCTCTTCTTTTCTTGACTGCATAATCCAATACTATTAAATATCTATGGGAAGGAAAACTTACGTCTAAAAGAATGAACAGGTCTGGTCGGATCCCGAAGTCCTCAAGTGCCGTCGCTTGAGATGAGCTCCTGGGATATCCATCCAAAAGCCAACCACTTGCTTGAGAATCTGGTCGCAATAGCCGCTCCTTCACCATCTAGACAATCCAAAGCAAGTCGGTGAAATTGAACTAATAATAAGAGTGTGAACTATAGAACAGTAAAGGGAGAAAAAACAAAAAACATAAAAACATATAAACATAAAAACAAATCTACCATAACAACTATTTCATTAGGGACCAACTGCCCTTTCTCCATAAATTCTTTGGCTCGCTTTCCATTTTCACTCCCAGCTGCAACTTCTGCCCTAAGTAAATCTCCAGCAGCAATGTGGACCAGCCCATACTGCATATATGAGGATGACTTGATTCAATCTGTTTATCTTCAGGGAGCAATTCCAACATGAAAACATTCATGAAGTAAATACAGTCATTTAGACATGACAATCCCATCAAGGCATGGAAAAAAGAAGAAGAAAGAACATAAGTAATGCAAGACGAACTCAAAACATGAAAAAAGGGGAAAAATCTTCAAACAAACTAGATAGTAAATATAATTGAAACATACTGCAGAGGGGTCCTCGAAAAGATTAAAGCTTCCATCTCACATTGGAATACCATTATCAAAGAATGAATAGTTTCTTGAAGTTTTAAGGGTTTGGCTTTTGGAAATTACACAGCAGGTATCACAGCGTAGATTTTCCGAATGCCGTTATTTCATTTAACTAAAAAATAAGATGCTTTACTTCAACTCAAAAAAAACTCTCAAACCTCACTCCCATACAACTTCTAAATTGATCAAAAAAAATTTTCGATAAAAGGCCAAAGAAAATGGACCATTTATGTGATGGATAATATCACATGGTCGGCAAATTCATGCACATAGAGTTCTCCTACACGAGTATGCTGATTGGACAGTCCAATGCACTATATGCATCATTTTTATAATAATAATATACTAACAATAGCAATGCAAATTATAAAAACATGGTGCCCGGGACGATGATTATACACCTTATCCCCACGAATATGAAATTGGTTGCATAAACCTGTTTCTCCTTCCAAATTACTCTAAATTTAATAAAGAAAAGTAACAAGGTATTTATCCATGTTTAATCAATATGTGACTATGCATATTTGTCTATGTCGTATGCGTTTGCACACCAAAAAAAAAGAAGGAAAAAGTCAAAAAGAAGGAACAACCTTTGAGATTGACACTTACTTTCTTGGTGATGAGCTCGCATTGTGTTCCTTTTCCAGATGCAGGAGCCCCAGATATCATAATCCTAAGAGGTTCTGGTTTTGCATTTGCTGCTGCAACAATCTACTCATGACAGAAATAAAGCACCATAAGAGAAATTACAAGGTCTAATCATCATTAACGTGAGAAAAAGAAAAAACTACAGATAGGTCCTTTCATGAAGTAACAGATTTATTAATTAGAGTATACCTCGGTGTATTTGTTTATCAGTTAATTTGTGATTTAAATGGGTCATATAGGGTGCTTTAGATATACAAGACAATCTTATATAAATTTACGACCAACGAAGAGGACAATTTTGGTGTTTTCTTTCAACTCGTGCAACTAACAGCATATGAATTTGAAGTTAACAGATTGCCGTAAAATTTGTTAGAAATGCGCACACGAATCAAATGGAAACACAGTAAAATAAAGAGAGCTATGGCATTTGTTTCTATATGTGTTTTTCCCTGTAATGCCTTGAAACCCATAAGCAGGTAAACTAATCTCTCTCTCTAATTTTTCCCCTGTTCTGGTCAGCATATAAACTCTTTAAGAGGATTTAATTTAATCAATCTAAAACAGAACCCTCCCTGTATCCAAAACTCCCTAATTCACCATCCATCATCAACCTTTAAATTTTTTCCTTTTTCACAACAAACACAAAAAGGGTTTTTTTTGTTGAGACCAAAAATTAAGTTCATGATTTCATAAATGGGAACAATTATGGTAAACAATAATAACTGATCAGTTCTTGAGAGTATACTATTACTAACTGTTTCATAAGTAGAGAAATGAAATTGAAATCCAAAAACTAAAACTAAATTCAAAAAGTAGGCGTACCGAGAAAACGGGTGATTGCTTGTTCCGCAATCCTAAGGCGGATGAACGGCGACTGTGAGCTAGGGTTACATCAAAACAGAAAGAAACCCTAGAAATATGCGAAGAAGATGATAATGGTGAAGTAAGATTAATGAAGGGTTTAGTAGAAGAAGAAGGTTGAGGGGATGTTGGCTTTGCTAAGACTGGAAAATTCACTGAGCAAGCCATTGCCCCCTCGATCACTCTCTTTCTTTCTCTCTCTCTGTTTCTTTCTCTCTCTAGACCAGAGATTTTATTTCATTTCTCGCCTTAGGGTGAGGGGCAGTAATGGCGGAAGAGAATATCACTCTCTTCTCTCTCTCTTTCTCTCTCTAAAACAAAAGCATGTAGGTTGAAGTGTAAACCACGTCCAGGTAGTGGTAGATGATAGGATCACATTACTCATAAGATGCCGTTGGTTTGGACGGAATCCCCAGCTTTGTAACTGAACACTAGTCAAGAGTCAAAGACGTCTGACTACACCCAATTTTGTTTCTCATTTTTTTGGTGAGACACCCAATTTTGTTGATAACTTGATATTGGGGCAAGTCTTGGGGGAATCCCTTAATCCATTCCTAATTGATTAAGGGATCTATGCTGGCTAGTGGAGAATCCCTTAAATAGAGAAACATAGCAAGCATTTTTTTTTTTTAACGAAAAATTTTAAACTACGAGGTCATCTACGGACACTCGATGACCGATCCACTATTTAGTGGAAAAGTCAATGTATTTGTTGATGAAGGGATCCCACTAGACTTGCCTTAAATTATTAGCATTTGCACATTCATTTGACATGTGTTGCATACGTAAATATGATCTTAAGAGATGATTTTGATCTAGATGAGAAGATCTTTCTCAAAAAAAAAATCAACCCTTGAGTGCGAAACAACAATGCACAAGATGGAGCGGCTCAAACGGCTCAAAATCATAAACAACATTCAAATAGTAGGGATCATGCTTTGGATCGAATTGCGCAATTTCCCCAGTTATAGCTTGACCTAGTAGAAGTGAGATAAACTGTATAATAACTAGTACTTCAAAATTCTTCGTTTTTCAAGTTGCAACAACTTGGCCTTGCTTGTATCCAATTGTTTGTTTGTCTATCCGTTGGTGTCTAGTGCAGAATGCAGATATATAATAGCAAATATTTGCATCAATTTCATTTTTATTGGTTGTAATGCATATCAAAACCAAACACTACCAAGGAGATATTTCAACCATGAAACTCCACCTGATAATACTCTTCCGATCTTCACCTGAATTGCAAGGAGGAGTATGCATTTGAACATAGTCAACAAAATCCATAAAAGTTGTATCATTCAACAGAAAAACAAATCCTAAACTTCAACAAGAGGTGTCCAATTCCAATGAAAAGTTTCCAAAAGAACACATTTAACATAATACAAACATGTTCTAAAACTCGGTTTCTTGCACGAAAGTATGTTAATCAAGAAGCTTCTGCTGCAGGTTGGGTCACTCCAACCTTCACCAATAACTTACCGAGCGTCTCCGATGAACAAACCTGATACTTCACCTCTCCAGAAGGAGAGAGAAAAACCTCAGCTAGTTCAAGCTTTTCCGAAGTAAGGCTAGTACTGTCCATGGTCTTACTTAGAACCTTCAACGCAAGCTGAACAGCTTCTTCTCTCGTGATCTCATCTTTGTAATCCTGCTTAAGCATCGACTGTGCAGCTTGGTTGTTTGCACCTATTGCTGCAGCTTTCCATCCACTATAATTTCCACTTGGGTCACTCGCGTAAAGCTGGAAACCGTAATTTTTATCCCAACCTGCAAAAAGAAATGAGACACCAAAAGGACGGAGCCCACCGAACTGTGTGTACCCTTGCTTGGTATCGCAGAGGGATTGAACCAGTTGTTCAACGGGCATTGGCTCTTGGTAAGCGAAAGTGTAGCGTTGGGCTTGTACCCTGGCAGTGTTGATTAGGATGTTGGCATCAGACATAATTCCTGCCACGGCACAGGCTACATGGTCATCAATCTTGTACATTTTTTCGGTGGTTTTCGAGGTCTGGAGGAGCTTGGAAGTGACCTTCTTTTCACCGATTAAAACAACACCGTCCTTGGATAACACACCAATTGCAGATCCTGCATTTCCAATGGCCTCCATCGCATACTCAACTTGGTACAGACGACCTTCAGGGGAGAAGATTGTTGTACGACTATCATACCTCCGAGACATTGTTAAAAATCACTGCAAAAGATAAACAGAAAATTAATAGAAAAACTTAACAAGGAATTTGCTGGGAATTCAGAATCTACAAGACAAATGAACTTTATCAAAGAAGAAAGAAAACCAGAAGAAAAGGCATTTAGCACATATCAAGAACTCAGTAGATTGAACCAGAAGTTCAGAAACTAAAGAAAAAAGAAGCTAACTGAAGACAGGAATAGTGAAAATACGATACTAGAAAACAAAAATTATAAACAGAATAGATACAAGATTCATGCATGATGGTGCCCAATTGTTCTATAATTATCTATGGAATGTACCGCATGACTAAGGAAGGTACGATATTTTAGAACCAAGAATGCCAATAGGCCGAGTTAAGTCAATGTCCAATTGGACAATTGTATCAAATAGATTGCCAGCAAGTCAATACCAAATCCTTGACCTCAAGATTTTGACGGAGAGCACAGTCCAATTTAGATATCATTTTACCACTGTCTCAAATTGTTACTACTAGGAATAGCTAGAATAGTAGAATACCATACATGGAAATCTTCAACCCAATAGAACGAAATGAATAATACTCAAAATTCAACAAACTACTTTCCCAAGGTAGACCTTTTTCCAAAGAAACATAATGTAAAGCAGAGAATGTTCATAAAGTGGATTACAGTTCCTGTCAAAACCAGAAGTTCCACATGAATTGTTCAAAGTAGTGAACCCTACAACCTTGGAGGTTTAGCTGCAACCTAGCACCTATTGACTCATCTCAAGTATATATCCCACCTCAACCAGAAGCAAAAGTATGGAGCAAACATGAACTTTCTGATACGAAGCCAAAAATACATACCAACTTTGCTTTTAGATGGAAATTGAATACTGAGAGTCTGAAACTTTCACACTTGACTATTTTAGAGGGCAGAAATTACATGATCAGGGCAAGGAGCAAGGCATTCAAAAGAATGGCCAAAACATAATATAATTGTATTTCAGAGGCATGGGTTGATCGAGCATGGTTAAACAGATTTTGGAGCTCCAAGAGTTGCCAACTAGAGCAGAAAGCAGAAGTTACAACTTACAACCACTTCTGCAGTCTCCATAATACATAACATAAAACTACTATTTGTCACAAAGACAGCCATAAAGAAACAATGGCCTAAACTACAGCCTAAACCATAAAGAGAATATGGCAATTCAACTCACGCCCCTTCCATCCAAACAAACTTACATACTTAGCTAGTGTTAGAACCATCATCTAATTCAAGCAAGGGGTACATCCCATGATACCAAAACCACATAATTTAAGAAACATTTAAGGATAAAGACAAATAAAATGTTCAGCTCAGTTACCAAATACAGAATTATAAATATCTCTAACATGACCCACAAAACAAAAGAAACGTCCCAAAATACAAACAGATTCAGACGTTCAATGTATTAATCATCTAATGATTAAAACATGGCGAGCACAGATATATTTGTAATTTCACCATCAATAGCTCAAGATCATCAAACCAAAACGTTGTAAATAATAAGACCATATCCTTTGTCTAATAGAACATTAAAAAAAAAAGTATACGACAATGTTGATGGTTGATCCTCTAGTGTTTGCAAGGTTGGAGGCTTCTCTCTCCGCCAGTTAGGGGCTGTAATATCCGCCAGTTAGTAGCGTTTTCACTCTTACGCCCTTGCTTGTACTTGTAGTTGGGCAATCATCCCATCATCGTAAAATATAAATATATGACAAAAGATATAGCAAGAATTTGGAAAGTAAAACTAAACTCAATCGAAGTAGTCAAGAAGAAAAAGGAAGATAATTAGAACAAATATTAGAAGTTAAAGATCAAGACCATTACTAGTAACTCTACAAATTCATTTGGTAGGCCGAAAACATTGGTGTTGTCACCACGTTTTTTTTTTGTTATTGTTGTCACCACATATGCCATATTGCCATCTTTTTGACAAGATTAGCAACTCAAATACAAAAATAAGGTTCTTAAAACCAAGAGCAATAACATAATATAGGTCTCACCAACTCAGACAAACATACATTTGCAAAACATTTTGGTTTTTGCCATTAGGTAGAATTGCTGAACTCAAAAACACAAACATGCTGATCTCTTTTGGATCAGAATATATTTGTAACCTTTAAGCTATTGGTCGGGTTAAAGCAGTTCCAACCAGACTTTATACTTTTGGTGCTTTTCCTATCTTCATAAAATTTAGTTTCACTTAAGAAAATAAATGAAGACATAATAAACTTACCATATTGCATCCGTTGAACCATTAAAGTAACCTAATCACACAATAACAACCCTACAATCAATGTTTTTTTAAGGACATGAGGTATCCAGGCTTCTTATAGCACCCAACTAATTCCACACAGACGCAGAACCCGGCCAGGAAATGCCGTGTCGGGTTAATCACGCCCGAAAACTGACTTGTGACTGGCCCCTTGGGGGAGTCAAATTTTTGAAGTGAGTATTCAACCATCCCCCCTTCCTTAGGGTTAAAATACACAATAATTTCAACACCAAAGACCAACAATAGTTCATGAAGTAAACAAGATGGAAATTCGTCATCTGTCGTGCCCTAATTCAACTCAAGTAAACATTGTTTAATCAAAACCACATTGAATAAGAAAATTTTCTCTATTCTCTAATAAAACTATAATTCATGAAAAGAACTTGACAAAACAGTAATTATATGAATTGGAAAGTAAGGAGATATTGTTTCTCGTGTTCTACAGAGCTACCTCTAGTCTCCACCTGATTGAGATTTGAGATAACTAAAAGTAAATGGAAGAAACCCTAAACATTATAACATGATATTGCGCAAATCCTTTGTGAATTCGATTCACAAAAGCGAGGTACCGATTAAATAAGGAAAAAAAAAACCTAATCGATGTAATGTAATCACCCACCTGATTTTGATCACTGTGAAAACGTCGATAAATGCGAACGAGCAATGAAATCGAAGCTAGTTACTGGTTTCAAAATCCCAGATTCTCAGTTCTTAAAACAGTCTAGAGTAGGGCAAAGAGGAAGAAGCAACTTGAGGAAAAAGAAAAGAGAAATAGGATGGGAGACTTTTCTCCAAAAGGCTCTAACAATTTAACAAATGGATATTTTACTTCCAACGCGCTACTTTTTCTCTACCATTTATTCTTACACCTGATTTACACCCCACTAAGAAACCTATATATTCCATTAAGAGCATCTCCAATGCAAATGTGATTTGCTTCCTATGTGACATGGCTCTCAAGACATCCTTTTGAAACTTGATTCCTATATAGAGAAAAAAGCTCCGCAATTTATGTTGAAAAAAAAAAAGCATCTCCAATGCAAATGTGGTAAAGTATTGACGTTCGTTAACTTTTTTTTTTAGCCTATATGCAATATGCATTTGATCAGTCATGGATACCAAATGGATTAAATCCGGGTGTTTTTTAATTGTTCGTTTTGATGCAATTTGCCAAATTCCACCTTGAAATGAACGGGGCTTTAGTGGATCCCATGAGGACTCGGATTCATGGAAAATTTTGCCATCCCAACTTGTAAGTATGTGATTCAAAATTCAAACTCGAACAGAACACCTTCTTAGGGCATCCACAACGGTAATATTTTCTGGCTAAATTCCAGAAAATGTTACGTAGTGGAGCAGGCAAATATGCAAACGGATTCTAGTCTCATGGGTAAGCCAAATTTGGCGGTCTTCATTTTCAATCT
>MVGT01003323.1:84438-153234 GCA_002174775.1 Macleaya cordata | reverse complement strand
GGGCGTCTGAGAATGGGGCGAGTAGGGGGGAGGGCGTCTGACGTTGGACGGGTAGGAGGAGGTCGTTTGACCATTTTAAACATATATATAAAAAAACAGTTTTAGGGACACGCGTCATTAAAAAAAACACGACCCCTAGAAACACCGTGTGGAATTTCAGAATTTTTTTTAAATGACACTTGCGTCCTTAAAATAATTTTTTATTATTATTTTTTTTGCAAACTTAATTTTTTTTCTACTATGATGTTCCTCATTTGCCTACGTTCGTTTTCGTACTTCTAAGTTCTAAGGCCATCTGCACCAATGCAAAGGTAAAAGTCAAATTTGGCCTAAAAAATATACCCCCGTTGACACATGTGAGGTCTTCGTCTTTTGATCGTAGCAAAAATCACAGTGTATATTCTTGACCCACGTTAATAACACTCAGAACAGCCCGTACGAGTTGGGTTAAAGTTACCCAACTGGTGGAGCACAGAAATATGCACCCACTTGAAAAAAGCCCTAAAAGCCCGTAATAAGCGTAGAAGTATCTTCTGGTTCAGCCTGTGGCGGGAAAACGGAGAGAAGTTTGAACCTTGTAAAATGCAACAATCAGCACCATTAAACCCCTGTGAAGAACTCAAGCGTTCAATCGATTCTCCTTCTTCTGGATCATCTCCAGAGAAACCCTCAAAGCTTGCAAAAACTGAAGACCTACAAGACTGTGACGAAGAGGAAGAAGAAAAACAGTCAGAACATCACCAGATCATGAACCCTAACCCTAGAATTCAAAGGTACTTGGTTGGAATCGAGTACATTGGCACTCGATTCTCTGGTTCGCAAAAACAACCAGTTTGCAGAACTGTAGTTGGCGTTCTAGAGGTAAAAAGTTAATTTTTTTTTTTTTTTTTTTGTTTTTACTTAGATTTTCTCGAGTGACATTCCAGAACTCCTAGGGTTGAGAATGATCATTTCAGGATGTCCTTTACAAAAGAACCCCCACTTGGAGCTCAAATTTGTTAACCCACGCGGAACCTGGGTCAAGAAAACCCACTTTGTGATTGGAGCAGGCTTAAACGGTAACCCCACTATCGTTTAACTCCTCACCAATCACCTGGTGGGTTTTCTTGACGCACGTGCAACGTGGGTTAATAATTCGAACTCCCCCTTGATGGCCACCTTGGTGCGTTTGATCATTTCAATAGCCATTGATTTTATTCACTGCATTATCTGATTAATAGCATGAAGAGTGTTATTGGAAAGACACCCATTACTTCAGTGGAGGGATTACAGAAATTCTTCACCACAGTGCCACTTACCATTAATGAAGTTTGTTCATGTTTGTTCTTTTTATTTATTTATTTTTATGTTCTATTAGGAGGCTTTCCGTAAATTTATTGGGCAACCAGTTTCAATCATCTGCTCCAGTCGAACTGTAAGTTAACATTCTGTTTCGGAACCAAAATTATTTCATAATGATACCCACTTTCAGTTTATCTTCTTTTGGAGATTGCATTAGTAAATGGTGATTATATTACAGTTGCCGGTCTATGATATGCATTTTGCACAGCTTAAGATGATTATTAATGCAGGATGCAGGAGTGCATGCACTATCAAATGTTTGCCATGTAGATGTGGAGCGAATAAGCAAAAGGAAACCTGGTGAAGTGGTAATGTACTTGGATATCCTTTTATTTTTCTAAATCTTTTTGACCTAATATAATATCATTTGGATGTAGCTTATGGTGCTATCAAACATTAAGTCAATGAACATTAAGCTAGTAATGTTATTCTTTTTTCTCATTATAAATGAAAGGTGCCGTGATTTCTTTAATATTTAATTAGTAATTGTTGGGACACCGACTGTCTTCGGTTCAAAAAAAAGAAAAGAAGAATCTCTAGACTTGATTTCTGGTGGACAAATTTTCCAAAATCTTTTTCACCAAGTTTTTATTTTTAAAAGAGAGAGTGGCATGGTGGTCCTAGCCATGAATTGTGATGAGGATGACAAATGTGGAGGCGGTGGTAATGATGGCTACTACTGATTGTGGTAATGGTGGCGTGGTGGCGACAATAATGGTGGTGCTAGTGGTGCAATGGTTATGATGGTGGTGGTAGTGTTGGTTGTGTTAGTGGCAACAAAGGTAATTATGGAAGGGCAAGTGTTGATGTTGGTGGCAACTGTTGCAGTGGCAATAGCAGGGTAGGTGGTGGTGCTGTTTTCTGTGGAAGGGAAATTGTTGGTTGTTGGTGGTGGTAGTGGTGGTAGTGGCAGAAATTGGTGGTTGTGATAGTTGTAGTGGCAGGAATTGGTGGTGGTGATGGTTGTAGCACTAGCGGAAATGGAACAAATGATGAGAGTGATAGTGGTAGAGGGCCTAGTGGCCATGTGGTGCCTGTGATTGGGAAAGTGGTAGTGGTGAATCTGTTGATGACAGTTTGGCGTTGGCAAGGAAGGCGGTGATGGTGATGGTGATGGTGATGGTGATGGAGGTGGTGGTGGTGGTGATAGTGGTAGTGGTGGTGGTAGTCACAATGTCAGCAATGGTGATGGCAAAAGGAGGTGGAGGAGAAGAGAGCGAGAGAATTTTTACCAATATAAAAGCAACAGCTTGAGTTCAAATCGGTTTGGTTTGGTTTGTGTTCTTTTTCCTAAGTCTCCCACTTTTTCTGTTGTTTTTTTTTCTTCCCATAACGTGCCAAACCCCAAAACCACAAATTTCAGGGCGAAAAGATCAAAGGTTTGTATTTCCATGAACCAAATGCGATATCCTTGACTTCATTATTTTTTTAAAGATGAGCTTTGGGCAAGATGAAGCCTGAAACTATAATAGCCTTATTGTCATTGCTTAAACTAATATGGATGTTTGTCCCAAAATTGGGTTCCATAAGGAAATTGGTTCTTTTATCACTTGTAGATGGTTTGATTTTAGTATGTGTCCATTAACAGCAGCAGTTCCTGTGCTTCTTTTTAAAATGCAGCTACCTCCCCATGAACCTGGAGTTGTTAGAAAGGCTGTAAACCATTTCTTACAGGTGTGGTCTTATATTCATCTGCAGATTTTAAATTTAGAAATCATGGATTTACCTATCTATTATCTTGCTCTTATACCTTCTCCTGTTATTCCATTATATTAGAAACACTGCTTTGGGTCACCTTTCTTTCTTTCTTTCTTTGCCCACTTTCTGAATTGATTGATGTAATTTTAACAATAATGCATGGTATAATATTTCCATGGTCAGTACATCTGTTTATTGTCATGAATATTCAAGCAACATGTCTATTTTGCACTGTTTTGTCACAGAAATACTGCTAACTTAAATGCTTCATTGCTAATTTAATGGTAACTGTGATAAGCTTCTTCTTGTTTCTGATGGGTTTCAGGCTCTTTGTTTGTCCTCAGGCTGTTGTTTTTTGTTTTCCCCTGTTTCCGAGGGTCCTTTTTCTAAATTCATCTTTTAGTGATTAAAAATAAAAATAAAGATAAAACTCATTGCCAATTTAAATCCTTCTCTCGATACTAATATGTTTTTGACGAATTGAAATCGGGAATGGACGTAGATATGTTTCTAACTTCAAATTTGTGTATTATTTGTAGACTTACTGAATTTAGTCTAGTCAAATTCTTTAGCAGCGACGATGAATAATAAGGTATTATTTGTCTTGAGATGATCAGATCCATCATCCATGTTATAGTGATGCTCTTTGTTAAATTATATGATAACACCATGAAAAACTAGATCCACCTCTTCCATTTGATCCAGAAGCCTATTATTCCTAGGATAGTGTTGTATAATCTAGAAACACCACTTGCAATCTTTGTAAATCTTCGTAATCTCAAACCTTGATTTGTGTACTGGGCTTTTGCTTCAGATTTTAGAGTCTCAGTATAAATAAGCACAGGTTTAGAGGTATGTCTTCCACACTTCCTATTCAAAATGCTTCTGTGCCACTTTGGCTCCAAATAGGCCAGAAATTGTTGATTCCTCTTGTCGCCCTCTGGGATGAGTCTAGAAAAAATTGAACTGGAAACTTTGTCATTATAAGTCTTTTTGCAGATTATGTTGTCATTTTCAAGTATTCATTCTTCATGGTGCCAGAATAGTCCTCCTTGAACAGTACAGTGGATCTATTGACTCCAAAGTATGATCAACTCTACACCAGTATCTTTTGTTATTTTCCCCTCTGGAGACACCCTTTTATCCAAATTAGATTTCTTTGGAGGAAGTCAATCCGGGCTCAAGCCATGGCGCTTAGCCAGATGGAAACCTGGAACAATAGAGTGATTTCTGCAGTCTCTCTTCTCATCTTTGTTTTACTGTTTTAAACATTAATTATATAATGATGTGCTAACTGTCACTGCTTTTCTTCAATTGAAAAGACTGGGCAGTCATGGAATTCTGATGTTTTTTTTAGTTGCTGAAAAATCCTTGAGATTGTCTTTTGATTTGTGCCAGTCCTTTCCTTAATTGGAATGTTTGTGGTCATTTTGTTGTCCTTTATAAGTAGATCAACAGATGCTTTTGTTTAATGACAGAAGGGTGAAGGTGATATAACGGTGGTTGATGTTCGATGTGTTCCGGCTGATTTCCATGCTAGATATAGGGCTCAAGAGCGCACGTGGGTATCTTCTAAATCAGAGCGTAGACTAAGTATAAATTGCATCCACGAATTGACTCGTACATTATAGAATGCATGTGCATATGTTTTTGGTTAGGAAGTGCCTTTAGCATGGCCTGTGCCTTAAATTATATTGCATCTATTCTTGTTTACCTTCTTATGGTTGTATCCACCAAGAAATGGTTTTGGGCTGGAAAATTGACTATTATCGCTCCATACCCTTCCTGGGTTTGATAGTGAGAGTTTCTTGTTCTTCCAAAAATATGGTTTCAGATTCTTCACTGGAAAGATGTAATTAATATTACTAGGATGCAAATGTTAGCTCTATTATACACCACTTCCTTTTTCAAGATTTACTCTCTTTATTGTAACTAAATGACTTCCTTTGCATAGGGGACAATCTATAAGTGGATTGAAGAAGAGCTGCGTTGAGCTTCTCTAACTAGAGCAAAGGAAATCATGTTCCTACTAGTGGGAATTCTTGAAAACATCATCTTCTTTCACTTTATATGTTTTTGGACTTTCTTTCACTGGATCTCCAAAGAGCCAACTAATCATTGACAAGTTAAACTTTGAAAGCTCAATTTGCTACTAGTCATTTCCGAACAAGTCAAACTTCATTTTCCTTGCGTTAACCAAATAACAAGAATAGGAATTTTGAGATTTTATTTTCTTGGAAAAACTTCTCGGAAAGGCTGTTTCTTCGCAACCCACTTCTTGCAACCCAAAACACCACCTAAATTCTAGTACATAAATTCTTGAACTAAGGTGTTTGATTTTCAATAGGTACTTCTATCGCATGCTTTCAGGGCCAGAGCCTTTGTCAACATTTGAGAAAGACCGGGCGTGGCATGTCTCTGAGGAGCTGGATATTGTTGCTATGCAGGTTGTTTTTAACACATTATTTATCCACATGTTTCACTCCAAAGTTCCATTTGATTGATTGATTGGTGTTCAAACAGAACGCATCCAAAGTACTTGTTGGGTGTCATGATTTCAGTTCATTCAGGGCAGCTGGTTGTCAGGTTTTTTCTTTGTCATGGCTATCCAACTTTTAATTTTCATTTTGTTATTTGGAATTCATTAATTTTCTTTGATCGATTATGTGGGTTTTGTTAATAGCTAAATGATTACCATTGTATTGTTATATCTCCATATAACTAGGCTGCTTCATGTTCTGAAGTATTGCTATTTTCTACATGCATGTGAAGTAGACATGCTGGCAAGTTTTATTTACATTATGGTTGAGGCTTACATCTTACAAGTACAATCCATTTTTCAAATATGTCATCCTTCACACCTTGTCAACTCTTTAGCCTTTCACCACTGACAGTCTTATTCAGGCAGATTAGTTTTTATCATATTTCTATTCATCTATTTGTTTCTGTGTTTTTTTTTTTCCTTTTCACATTGCCTTATTGAAATTCATTATTCTGCATTATACAATTACTAGTCGCCCAAACTTTCATTTAGCATGTATAGTTATTTCTAGGATGACCTAGGAAGCACGGACACGGATACGATAAGACACGGACACAGTAAATAAATAGAAATATAAATATAAATATGAAGGGATTTTGGCCAAAAACTCCTACTTGAAAAATATTTTAGGATTTAGCCCAACAAACTTTTTCTTTTAGTCTATGTCCCTTGGGTACTGAAACCCTCTTCGGACTAAAAGAAAACGTTTGTTGAGCTAAATCAAATACGTTTCAAGTAGGGGATATTGGCTAGTTTTTCCAATATTATTATGGATATAAACCCATAAGGTCCTTATATCCGCGATCTTCTATAACTCCTAATGTCTAACAAAATGTCACAGTTCCAATTTTCTGACTTAGATTTCAATATAATTTTTATTTTTTTATATATTTTAAGTGCAAGTAGGGAATGAAGTGGGTGGGTTTCAAATCCGGGTTAATAGGTGATCCGAAGAAAAATGGTTCGGATATCTTTTAAGATAGTTTGTCCCAATTAAGATTTGGATTTGACCAAGAAATCCATTTCGACTTTTCATGAAGTAGGAAATAATATATTTAGATGCTAAGAATCAGGTTGACCTGATTTTCTACCCGATCTATATTGATTTTTAGTGAATGTGTGTGGTATCAAGTATTATGATCTTACTGATTACAATCTTTATGTTTTCATGCGTGAAATGAATCAAATGATTTCTGTAACCTCTTACAGATAATTCTTATACAGATCTGGTTAGATTTCTATCTAGAAGTGTTGCGGTACAACATATGATGCGCCTCACTTAATGATTTCAGGCAACCTCACCTATCAGAACTTTAGATGAACTTAGTATTTCCGAAGTTGTTTCAACTCCATACTTTCCATCAAGTATGGAGAGGGCGCAAGCTAATCTTATGGAGCAAGATCCTATTGCATGCTCCAGTGCATCAGGAATTGAGCTGACAAGTAAGGGTTCAATTTCCAATCATGATAAAGTTGAAGGACTCGATGCTGTATGTGGTCAAGAATTTGGGCAGAGGAGAAGGCATCGTTGCTATGTAATAACAGCTCGGGCACGCTCTTTCCTTTATCACCAGGTGAGCTTGGTGATCTTTTAGCTGTAGTTTCATTTAATGATTTTTCCTTCATCGTATGATAGTTTATGGCTTAATGTGTTTAGTTAAGCATTTCAGACACTTCCACAGAAGTATCACTTTCTTTACATTGTTTTAGTAGTTAAGATTGTCTTAAGTTATAATTTGAAGCCTTGAATACTTTTTCAGTGGGTTCCTTTCTGCTTTACTATCAAAATGACATTATGCTAGGATAAGCCATTACCATTTGTATTGTTTATCAAGTAGCTAATGTTGTGACATATGTTGGTGCGACATGCAGTGAGTTGTCCTTGTTCTAGCGATTGCAAGCGCCAAAAATCAGTTTATTCTTAGATTACTAATTGTATAGAAGTTCACCAAAGGCCAAATATGACGTTTCTAATTCCCAAATTACTAATTCTTCAATTCTAAGTCATAATTTCTCGATTTTAGGAATGTCAGAATGGTGGAGTGTCTTTGAGAATGATCACGATGGTGAGGTAACTCTCGTGTGGTTGAAAGTCCAGTGTTATCTACAAAAGGTCCCTCCGATCAAAAAAAAAAAAGAAGGTCCCAGCAATCAAAACTAAGAATATGTATGTGCACGCATAGGTATGCGCAAGTGACAGTATATGCTGATCCAAGGGAAATTTCACGCAAGTGACAGTATATGCTGATCCAAGGGAAATTTCCTATGCTTGAGACTATTGTGGACCTCAAAGTGCACTTTGCTGGACATCCACGTGTTAGACCCACTCTAGGTTTGCAATAAAGACAATTTTTATTTTTTTTGATTAGTAAATACAATTTACAATAACAATTAGATCACATGCTCAATTAGTTAGAAGCTAGAAGGATGATAGAAAGGCCGAATATCTTGTGGGTTACATAGTGCTAAGAGATTTGAAGAGAATTCTTTTGCAAAAGATATTTGCTAGGAAAGATTGTTGATTCATGAGTCATGCAGCTGAATCCATTAAATGATGACAAGTCTGATGATTGGGCCAATATGGGGCAACTTTTTACCTCTTCTCCCCAATTATTTCTTGTATGAACAGAAGCCTTTTCTTTGTTGATGAGATTTTGTCTGAAGCTGCAAATCTGGTGATAATTACAGCTCATGAAGCTGCAAATTTGGAGATACCATAAAAGATTACACACTTTTGGTGATCACCCAAGTGAAAACCGATGAATGAAAAAGAATATCAAATCCAATTATTTGTTGAGCTAAATTTTTTTTTTTTGATGAAGATTATTTGTTGAGCTATCCAAATTAGACAGTTCTATTTTTGGGTAAATTTCATGTAATAATCTGGTTTCTATGATCTAGACTTAGGTATTTCTATTGAACTTTTTGCAGGTCAGACTGCTAGTTGGCGTTCTAAAAGCTGTTGGTACTGGGGATCTAACAACTTGCGACGGTGTGTTTTCTTTCTCGTTCAAATTTGCTCCTATGCTTGCATTATCCATGAAACATCCAGTCATTTATTTACACTTGTATTTCAATGACAATTTCAGTTGAAAGGATCCTGAATGCGAAGACAGTTACCGCTGCAAGTCCAATGGCCCCTGCTTGTGGTCTCTACCTTGGACGCGTGAAATACGAGCTCCCTTAAAGATTTAAGAGAGCGGAGCTAATAATCTTTTCTTATTTTTTTTGTTATACTACACATTTTTATTCTCTAGTTCTTCAGGAATTCGATGAAGTGCTTATGAAAGTGCCGTGGTGAAACCATGGGACTGAAACATTTTGAGATCAAGAATTCAGTTTTGTAGACTTAAACTTTATAATGGATCCAGTAAATTAAACAGTAAAAAGGGGTAAAATGTGATGAATTAGAAGAGAAGTGTTGAAGAAGATATGGAAATATAAGTCCAAACTCTTGAATTCAGTTTTGTAGTTCAACCTTGCTCTTACACCTGTTTTGTAAAAAGTAAAAACCATGGACATAAAATGAGAAATTTGTGTGCTTTGGGTGTGCGTAGATGGGCGATTAATCTAACCATTAAATTTTTAATCGTAGTTTTGTTAGAAGTTTTAGTCTAGTCAATTCCTTGGATCATCTTCGTGTGGGGGGAGAGGGGAAAGACCATATAAAGGGTGTGAAATAGGTTATTAATTAAGTGTATTGTCTTACCTCCAGACTGTCTGTTTAACGTTAATGGTGCAGTTCTGAGTCGAGTAGCTCTTCTGTGGTCTGTGGAGGAGCAAGAAAGAGATAAAGTGGAGAAACGACGACTGTAGTCGCAAAAATGTGGTCGGTCTAACGTCAGGTTAATTTTGAAAATAGCTTGTCGGATTTTCATAACTTATGCTTCCTAGCAGAGCTAATATTGCTTTGTTACCAAAATTAGCTTGGAGAATTGTTACTATACCCCAATCACTCCTAGTTCATATCATCAAAACAAAATATCTTCACCAAAAACACCATTTTTATTACAAACGTGGTTCTCAATCATCCTGGGTCTGGAAAATGTACAAGTATTTAAGCCTATCTCGAGATATAGCTTCTGCCAGACGTTTTGTCACGCTGCTATTTGAACATTGAAACCAATGTTACAATTGTAACATTGGGCTGTGGGGCCCATATAATTACGCTTCAAGAACTGAAATTTTGTGAGGTTGTTCTTTTCACTATGCATATTATCTTCATTAAAAATCAGCTTATTCTAAAACTTCTAACCCAATAAAAAATTGACTCTTTTCTTCACCGTTCATTTCTTACCGTTAATTTTCAATCAACTTCCGATCAATTTTTGATGGGGTTAGAAGTTTTAGAATGGGCTGATTTTTTGTAACGATAATGCACAAGAATCTTTTAAAATGGGACGCTGCTATTTGAACATTGAGATCAAATGTTACAATTGTAACACTAGGTCGTGGGGCCCGCATGGTTACACTTTAAGAGCTAAAATTTTGTGAAGTTGTTCTCTTCACTATGTACATAATCCTCACAAAACCAGTCCATTCTAAAACTTCTAACCCCATCATGGATTGGAAGTTGATTGAAAATTAACCGTGAGAAATAAATGGTGAGGAAAAGAGTCAATTTTTGATGGGGTTGAAGCTTTAGAATATGCTGATTTTTTATGAAGATGATCTGCATAGTGAAAAGAACAACATCACAATATTAAAGTTCTTGAAGCGTAACTATGTGGGCCCCATAACCCAATGTTACAATTGTAACATTGATTTCAATGTTCAAATAGTAGCGTCCGTCGAAAGCATAGTTAGTAATTCGGTGTTCGATAAAAGTTTGGTTCAGGAATCTTTCGGGAATTATTTGAATTTATGGACGAAAAATTCTGTCAAATATCCGGTCAAATAATAGGAATTCGGTAAAAATGCTGTTCGAGAATAATTCGAGTATAGTTCGGATGATCCGTCCAAAAATTAGTTTAAAAATTCAGATATATATATATATACAAGTACTATGTCTAAAAATATTATATCTTATGATAAATATATATATATATATATATATATATATATATATATATATATATATATATATATCTTGTCATAAACTACAATACTAACATTACCCCCCATTCAATATGTCTCCAACTTGTACAATGGAACTAGTATAATGGATTGAATAATAACTAAGATTAAAATTTTTTTTTAAAGAAAAACGAATTATTCAAAAGTAAAATAACACATTCAATAATCTCAATGTAATAATGGATTGAACAATAACCAAGATTTTTTTTAAAAAAATAAATAAATAAAAAAATTATTCAAAAGTTCGGTTCGGATTCGAGAAGTACTCGCGAATAATTCGGGACCCATTAAGAATGCGCGAATTATTCCGACTCATTGAATAATGCGGTTGTTCGGTTCGACATTAATACGTTCGGTCCCACTCTTTCTAGTGAGTGAAGGCACCATCTTCCTATTGTAATAACTTACTAACTATGGTCTAAAGGGCACCCTGCAATTCTAAAGTATTTTCCTGGGTATGAGGTGTCAAACACTTAATAACGATGGTGGAGGACATACTTTTTTTTTTTCTAGACGCCAATTCTAAATGAGTAGGATGCCCTTACATTAGAAAAAAATTGAAGGGGAAGACATGGTCGAATAATTCGCGAACTTACTAACTATGGTCTAAAGGGTACCCTGCAATTCTAAAGTATTTTCCCGGGTATGAGGTGTCAAACACTTAATAACGATGGTGGAGGACATACTTTTTTTTTAATGAATGGACAATCCTCGAACATTGAACTATCTAATAAGTTCTAACACAATTATGTGCAAGTGCACACAAGATAGACACACAACATTTAACATTATTATGTGCAAGTACCCAGTAAAGCGTCTACAAGTGTCGGACACGAGTATTAGTGTGTTCGAGTGTAACAAGTGTCGCCACGACAAAAATCTCCAAGAGTGAAGTGTTAGTTTTTAGTTTTTATATAGCTTCAAATTAGACGTGAAAAACTGACCCGTGACCCGCCAACCCTACCCTAATCCGACCCGCCAAATCCTACTCTAACTCGACTCATTACTAAACAAGTTAGGGTTAGGGTTAGGATTGAGCATTCTTGACCCGTTACTCAAGAACCTCGTTAGGGTTAGGATCGACCTAACCCGTTTCCTTATTTTATATGAAAAAATGTTAAACAAGTCAGGGTTAGGGTTTAAAAAACTGACCCGTTTAATGAACGAGTCAGGGTTAGGATTTACTAATCTTGATCAGATAATCCGCCAACCGGTCTAGGATTGACCCTAACCCTAACCCGTTGCTAGGTCTTCTTCAAATCACTCTCCCTCCAAATGTTTCAAAGGCTAAAGACCTTTTGTTTCAAAACTGTCTGTGTGAGATATCCGATATTTTTTTAAATAAAATTTTGTACTGTAGGATTTCTGAAACCGACCGTTCATATTGCAAAAGATGGTTGGGCGGTAATATCCGCACCTTTTGATTATTTCTACTGTCGTCCGGCTCAAAATAAACACGTCTTCAACCGGAAGTCGAAACTTCGAAACGTAACCCTTATTACAAAGACCAAAATACCCTCACCATCAACGATTAATCTCCTCCTCTTTTGCTTTCAGTTTCTCTGGTAACGTATAAAACGAAGGGGCAATTTGAAGAAGTACGTAACAATCTCTGATTCTCCCATCGGAGGTAAACTTTTTTCTTCTTCACCATATTTTTATATGTTCTTTTCATTTTGAGAATTAGGGTTTTTGCGGTTTCGAATTTGTGTCTGTAACCACTGGAACTTGAAGTTATGGCATCTTAAATATTCTACCAAAAGAAAAATGGTTAGGAACTTTTGTTTCGTTGCCCTAAGTTTTCGTCTTTACTAAACGAAACTAGGTTTAAATTCTTGAAAGAAAATAAAGGAGATTGTTAGGGTTTTCTTTCCCGAATATTGAACACAAAATTGAATTGTCTTTTTAAGTTTCTAAACTTGAAAATAAAGGAAGCTAAAAGGAACCATCGATTCATAAGTGAGGACATTCAATTGTTGATACTGTTGAGCCCTAATAATACAATCTTCAGGATCACTCCCATTAGACTTTAGGGAATTCTAATGAAGAGGGGGTTGGGTTAGGATAAAAATGTCGCCTTGTTGATTATTTGCTCCAAGGTTCATCATAGCAGGAGAAAGTGGTACTTCCCTTTCAGATGGTTGATCAACAAACAGACGTTCCAGGCATGTTCGGATTTATCGTACTACCTCATGTAGACTTCATAGCTCATTAGGCAAGGTGAACTTCTTGAGCATCATCCCAGTTGCTCACCTCCTTTGCAATGATCATTCTTAGTACTAGAACCTTTTTTCTAGCTTTGATCTGTGTACAATTCGCTTCACTTCAAGGAGAATGGTTCCTCCTAATAAAAGATAGTTTGTTCATTCTCTGTTCTTCTATGAGATTAAAACCTTTTGGTTGTAGACTTCAGAACTCAACCGTACAAAGTACAAACTAAAAAGAATAAAGGATTCTTATTGGTATTGTAAGTCTACAAACTACCAACTAACTGTTGTAATTCTAAAATAATTCAAATACTAATCATAATAGAAAGTAGGTTCCTAACACATCTCAGCTGCCACGACAAAGAGAAACCTTGTCACTGCAATAGTTTTGGAGTGACTTTAGAAATCCCATTGACATTATATGATTTTAGTTGCTTTGTTTAATCCTAGATTAAAGAAGGATCTCCTATAACAACCTACTGGTTGATGAGGTGTTACTATTATAACTGTCATAACTTAATTTAGCCACTTAGGTGAACCCACAGTTTATCTTAATAAAAACTACAAAAATGTATTTTTTAAATAATTTGCAATTGCAAATGAGTATACATGTGACTGATCAAAAGGGGAAAAAAACCCAGTATTAATGTTTGCCGTGGCTGCTACTTTTGAAGAAATAATAGTGCCTTCTCTGTCAATTTGAAATATAATGCTTTTATACCACCACTGTTTTGCAAGAAAAATTGGAAAGGTGGGGTTATATATTTACAAAATTAAAAGGTTCTGGAAATTACCATTGAAAGTTGCTAAAACGGCCGTTATAAAGTTGTTCTTAAACCATGGATTGATATTGGTTGATGCAACTGATCACCATCAGAATATCTTTTTTCAATTCAGATATTGTCTTGGTTTTTTTTGATCAGCATATTGTCTTGGTTTTTGTAGAAGTGCAGACTGAAAATTGAGTTGGGTATTAAGGAGTGGGGACAACAGGAGGCCAACAGAAACACAGTCACCTTGCGAAGTGAACATGAAACGCAAATGGGGTCACAAGAAAGGAAAACAAAAAAAGCCTTCTGCAGTTAATTCTGTGGCAATAGACACAGAAGATAATTCAGTTTTGGATGATCTTGATGATGATGATTCTCAATTGGATTCTAGTATGGAGGTTGAGGTGCCAGCTTCTGTTGTGCCCAATCAACCGCCCACATTTACAAACACGAATGCGGATGGGTTGACTGATAGACCAGCTGGACGATCAGGAATCGGACGTGTAAAAGTAAAGCTCAAGTCCTCAAAATTGTTAGAACATCAGCGTACTTATTCAGATATGCAAGCTCAAAGTGATACAGATAAGAGTAGCCAACATGTGAGTCTAGAGAAGCAAGGTGAAGTGGAAAAGACAGATGATAGTGCCAACTCTTTGCCTGGAACGCAATCTGCTGTTTCGGAAAAAGCGCCGAGGAAAGCGGGAACCTTAAAAATCAAATCTTCAAGGGGAATAATTAACCTAACTAGTAGTCCTGTACAGGTGCAGGGTGAAAGGAATACCCAAACTGCCTCAGATAATGACAAGACTGTGGACTCATCGGTGTCTAGAGAATCACAGCAAAGGGAACCGAAGTTTCCTCTGCATGATTCCCAGTACAATGAGCAAGAACTGAATGTGGCCCTTATGGTACAGTGGGAAAATTATTGTGGAGCTCTGGTTTCCAGTACCTTTTAACTTGAGAAATTTTTAAATGCACTTATTTCTACATTGTTTTTTCTTCACTGTGTTCTTCAGGTTATTAAGAAAATTATGAAAATGGATGCAGCCGAGCCCTTCAATATTCCAGTGGATCCTGACGCCCTCGGAATACCTGTAAGTATGCCTTTAAATACAACATAAAATAAGACTATAACTAACTTGAGAAAAGGGCACCCCCAGCTATAGGAGCAAGCTATACAATGGGAAGAAAGAAATCGTTGGAAAGTCTATATCCAGAGCGGTTGTCAGATTCTACACACAATATCGTCCCTCCTAAGATCCGAGTCTACCCAGGAGAATAAAATAGCTTGTTCTCCAAACCTTCAAATCATATTCGTTGTAAATTGGCCAACAGGCCAACAAAGAGCAAATGAGAGAAGCCAACAACATAGCTTAAACTTCTGAGTATAATAAATTGCAACCAAACACCTCTAGCAAAATAACAATATTTCTATTCTATTTCTTGCCATTGAGTTGATAGCTTTTTTTCTTTCCTGGATCCAGGACTATTTTGAAGTCATAGACACCCCTATGGATTTTGGCACAATATGCGATAATCTTGAACATGGTAATAGGTACATGAATTCAGAGGATGTATTTAAGGATGTACAGTATATTTGGGAGAACTGTTACAAGTATAACAATAAGGGTGATTATATCGTGGACCTTATGAAACGGGTGAAGAAGAATTTTATGAAGTATTGGATGGCAGCTGGGTTATACATTGATAAGCCGAAGAGAACTAATGGTGAGAACTTCTAATTGCAAGAGCTATACCATTTCTCAGTTAATGCATTATGCATGTAATTTCCTTATTATAGCAAATTTGGTTTTATATGCTTCTTACTGAATTGCTCTCAATCATCCGAACAAAAAAAAGGGAAAAAAAGCCAACCTGATCTTCTTTTACCCTAGTCAGGCGACACGAGGGTTGGTGGCCCTTGACAGACCATAGTTCTGCCCTTGGAGATCCAAAGAACCATTAGGTTTCACTTGGGAACTTGTAAAAGGGCATTCAATAAAATTTAAAATTTTCAAAGTTCAAGTTAGATTTGGGAGAACCAAATTTTATGAAGTATGAGTTGTTTTCCTCGGTAACCAAGTTTGGAATCTGGTTTGACCGAAAGCTATGCCAACCTAAAGTTCAAAACATTTCTAAACTATTCATAAATAGTGTTCAAAACAAGCATAGACAGTTTCTTTCTGTTCCATCCAAACATTCTAAAGTTTAACCATTGGCAGAACTTCTAAGTCTCTGACTTTGCTTCTTCGTAGGGTAGACCTTTTTCATTAGGGGTAAGACATCTAACATGGATCTTGATACAACATTGGTAGGTTCTTAGTGAGATGGGCATGGAACTGGTTGGTTCTTTATCAAGAGTTAGATTCAATTCCAACCCCACTGGGTCTGTATCCTTCTACCCTTATCCATTTTGAAATATAAGTTTATTGGTAATTTAGGGGGTATGATCTGAGTCGCGTCCTTATCTCTGGATAAGATTCTGTAATGGAGTTAAGATCCTTCTTTTGCAACCAATGGACTTGGTTTCCCTCCAACTTGAACACCATCCAGCCTTTACATATGCACGAGTCAGATTCATACTACATCTATTATAATATACTATAGGAGAAGCTTTTCTCTGCCACGTGTCTCTCTCACAAGCATTCTTCTTAAATCATGCTACGTGCCACTCTCTCTCAAATCTTTTCTCCCTAAAAATTCACTCTTTAAAAATTTATAGTAATTATAATTTTAAAGCAACTAAACTTTCCAATTATAATAAATCTATTTTTCCTTAAAAATTCTCTCCTTAAAAATTTATAGTAATTAAAATTCTAAAACAACTAAACTTTCTAATTATTTAATAAAAAAATTCAAAATTTATTTTTTTTAAAAATCCCCCGTGCCTTGCACGGGGTATGGGGGCTAGTAATATATAGTAGGTTAGGATCCTAGTCCAATTGGGATCATGATAAGAAGTATGGATTCAACCTAAGTCTACCTATTTCAGTAGATTCCTTCTTCATTTTTTTTAGACTGTAACGTCTGCATCTGAAATCATGGTTTCAAGTCCCCAGACTGGTCTTGATATCGCTCGGGACCATTTCCTCTAGGACCAGACGATCTGGGACAGATCCAAACTTGAGACATTTGCTTTAGTATTTAAATAGCGAAACAACTTAAAAAATTAAAGAAAAATCTAAAATATTGTAAAACATATAAAATGCTTAAGTTAGTTAATTATTATTCAATTTACATTATTAGATTCAGTTAAATGACCAGAAGTGCATATCATGTTCTCTCCCAAATAAGATTCAGTTTGGAATGCAGATGCTGCTCTTGATCAAGATTCTGGAATAGAATTGCCTCCACAAGATGACATTGATCGAGACAAGTCTAAGCTGGAAAATGTTGGAACTCCATGTTTAAATGGTATGGAGAAATAGAATTTTAATATGGTTATGTTTGTGAAAAGAAACAGAACGCTAAATTCAACTTCATAACTTAAGAACGTTTTAAATCAAGTTTTTCATAGGTTTTTGGGGTGTCTCCCACTCATTTGCAGTGCCCAAGTGGTTTGGCCTTGTACACTGTTGCTAGTTGTTCCAATTCTTAGAACAATATAGGCTTGAGTTATGAGGCATGCTTCCAGAATGTGCTTTAAAGCATGAGGTGTTAAAATGATGACCGTTTGAACTTCGAGAATTAGTGCATCCAAGTTAATGTCATGGAGTCCAACAGTTTCATAAGTTGTAGGAGAATGGAAGATAAAAATGAAAACTTAGTATAAAATAAATAAAGAAATTTTAGGACCACATTGTGAGTTGTTGCATGTGGTGGCATTACTTTGAAATTTTGAATGATCTCCCATTGCTATTTGATCATAATTTTGGATCTAGAATGCAACTTATTTCGCTTATATGAATCCAATCTGTGTCAATATTGTTTTGGTGTCATTTTTGTCTGATACCCTGATTTAGATTGTACTCTTGGTAATAATTATTCACACCATATGCATACACATCTTATCTGCTAGCCTTGTCGGTCAGGGCATCTCTATGGCGAGGACAACTCTATTTTCCCTTGTTGGACAGCATTTTGTACCTGTGTGTCAGACACATGCTGATACTTTACCGAATAAATGTTTTTTTTGAGATATCATTTGTTGTTGTTCATATGATTTTAATTCATATCAGCTTATATTTATATGTTCCTTTTGCATTGCATGCGTGCTCTGTGTAGAAAATTGTTTGGACACTTTTCAGGATATCATGTGGTGGGTCATGGGTAACAGTATGCCAAGTGTTTGATGCAGTGTTGGACTCTGATACATGTATCTTTGTCTTTTCTACATTGCAGGACATGATACATAACTTTAGTCCACTACCAAATGGTTTATGGGCGACCCTGTCATTCTGAAATTGCTGCAATGGCATGGATTGCTAGTTTTAGGCTGTGCTTGGTATGTCATGAATATTTGCAAAATATTCAAGCCCAAGATTTCATATAAATGTGCTTTGGTTGTAGTTGTATAGGTTCAATCATTGAACTTATTTACTGTCGACCCATATGAAATTGGTAAAAGAGGGTGTGAACAAGAATATTTGGAGGCACTTTAAAACTACAAATATTCACATCCTCTTTACCAAATTTATGTGGGGTCCTTTTTAAGTTAATTTGATGATTGAACCTGTACAACCTCAACCAAAGCACATTTTATGTAGAATTTTGGCCGTGAATATTTGCGAATATTCACGGCATTCCAAGCAGGGACTTAATTACTAGTCATACTGAATCACATTTCTAATTGTTGCTCAGTCATTTATTCTCTTCTCCACTACCCGTTCCATTCATTTGTTCTTTTTTTTTTAACCACTCTTAACAGTTATGATTAGGTTTCACCTCTGTTTATTGTATAATTTGTTACTTGACTCATGGGTTAACGACTGTTATACTACACACATTTTTTTTATCAGTAGGAAGAGCAAAGAAAGAGAGTACACAACAGGACCTTGTTTTTAGCAGAAGTCTTCGTGCTCTCTCTCTCTCTCTCTCTCTCTCTCTCTATATATATATATATATATATATATATGCTTTGTTTCATTGTTCATTTTCCTGTTGGAGCAACATGAAGATTTTTGTAGTTCTTTTTTTCATAGGCAGTGAAAGCATTTGGATGGAGAATGTTGCACAATCCAGTCAGGAAAAGGTCCATGTCAAAGGCACTCCTTCGAAAAATAAGACACGTCGACGTCATGGGTATGCTTCTGTCTATTTGTCTCAGGTTACGTCTGCGCTAACTATTGCTTTAAATATTTATGTAGATTCCCTGATGAAACTCAATTAAGTTGTTTCAGAATTTGATGGGGGAACCATTCATGTAGCAATGTAGAGTAGATAAAGGTAGAGTAGCCACAAAAAATCAACTATAGAAGCAATTGAAAGTAGACCTCGAGGTGGTCTGATTGATATTTTTAATTTTTCTTATGTAGGAAAATTGGAGGAATTATTTTTAAGAAAAAGAAGAGAAGAAAAAGTTGGAACAATGTATTGTTTGTTAGAAGATGACTCTTTTTTTTTTGAGAGAATTAGAAGATGACTTTCTTACAACCCTAATCTGCATTTCACCTCAAGGCCTTATAGTACAGAAACATTGTAATACCGGATGAGAATTTTCTCCTATCTAATATCATGGACTCTCTAATGTAATGTGCGAGCAATCATCTATGGAAGTTGTGAAACAACTTGCAGCAAACAGATCATGGGGTCTGGACGTTATCCGAACATTAGGATGTATTAACTCAAAAGGATGCAAATGGTGACTCTCGCACATAGCTTAAAAGTAAGATGAGGAAGCTTACTATGCTCACATACCTCACTGTAATGAAAAAACTGGTGATCAACTAGGTACTAAAACTATTATCCCCCGTTTGTTAACCTTTAAAATAATTTAGTTATGGGCCTAAAATTGATTATGGGCCCTTTTATGCCTTAGGCTTGTCTCTTATTTAAACAACTGAAACATTCCTCTTAGAGCAGCTTGCTGCAGTTATTATGGTGCATTGGTAATTGTATTTTTTCTAAAGCAGCATTTGATATGCTGCGATAGACTGTTAGTTAATGGTTCCAAGTTCCATCAGGAACAGTTCTGATCTTCTTTGTTGATCTTTTTCTTCCTATCCAGAATCAGCCACCACAAAAGCAACTGTCTTTGTGCTGTCTGTGTTGTAAGGCGCAAAAGGAAGGAACGTGAAGGAAATGCTCAAATTGTTGAGAATCAGATTGAAATTAGTGATGGTAATCCGTCCCAAGTTCTCAAGCGAGAGGTACACCAAATCCCTCGATCATAGTATTAATTTATGCCTGATTAATTTATGCATTTTCTATGTGGTTGGGTTGTTGGGAGACCCCTGACTTACATCGGGGAAATAGCTCCTTTTTTCTTTTCTTTGCTTTTGCCAAATATGATGTTGATTAGAGGAATTCTTCTCCAAAAAGGAAGAAAATGGCCGGAAAAAAAGACACTTAGTCATTCCAATTTCTTTCTATCTATGTTTTATAAAAAACTGCTTCTTTTGAAATAATGACCGAAAAAACAAAAAATAGATTTTCAAATTTCTTATTTCAAACCTCAACAAATTCAAACATGTTTTAACCTTATTTATTTATTTATTATTATTATTTTTATTGGCTGTTTGTACGACCGTTGAAGACTGAAACCAGAAACTGCTTTACCAATTTGACGTTGCCTTTTAAACTTTGTGTTTGTTTGATTTGGTTTCAGTATTTTGGCACTGATGTGCTTAGCTGTTCGCTACATGTTAGAACATATACTCATTTGGACATGAATGTCTGATTTTATACCTCCTCAATATAGAGCCATCAGGGGGAGTACATTTTTTGAGTCCTCGGCAACCTAGTGACTGCTTATTGTACCCACCAGTTCAGGACTTCTCTACAGTGTAATCACTGGTCCAAACTGAGATGATTGTGATTACAGGAGTGGCTATCACTGTTAATCTTTTTCAGGACATCATTTTCACCTTGTTAAGAGTACTAATTTTTGTTTTCTACATCGTTTTTAAGGACGCCTCGGGTACTCCTTTCAGTGAGGATGCATCATCGAATTTGGAACCCTCCCCAGATCCGGGTGCGGATGCTGATATGGAAGAACAAGGCGAGGAAATGAAGTCAGAGAGATCTGAGCAACAACATAGCCCTTCTCAGGACAAGCAGGAGATCAGTGACAATGAGGTGGAGAACCAAAACAAGGATGTTGGTGAACCCTCCGAACAGTTGCAGATCGGTGATGGATCTGGAGAAGATCCTAATCCACAATCTCGATCACAAGAAATGGAGGATTCGGGTTTTGTAACCCAAGTTGGTTCTCAGAAAAATGACTCACCACTTCAACAGAAGGAAGAACCTGCCACAGTTCAGAAACTGCAGCAGAAAAAGCAAGAGGTTGGCAGTTGGCACTATCGGTTATGCTTGTGATATTTTTGTTCCGGACACTTTTTTGTTTTTAACACCCAACTTATTTTACACTCCATTTACACCCTTACCGTGGGGACTACATGGAGATGGTCTAAGGGCTGATTATACGAGGATGGTTTACTTGACAAGGAGATAATCCTCACAAAAGAATCAGCTGTCACTGATGGGTCACTGATGGGGCTGTAAATAGAGTGTAAGAATAAGTGGGGGGTTAAAAACCAAAAAAACAAAATGTGGGATGCAAAGTAATTGCCCTTTTTGTTTCACCTCATAATTATATAGCTTGCAGTAATACTTCTCTCTCTATTTGTGGTTTCATTACAGGAATTGGAAAAATGGAATCAACAAACTTATGTGTACAAGAAACTTTTTGGTGATGAAAATCCTTCGCAGTTGGAGTTATGTGGGACCCTTTTTCCTGATGATCCTAAATCAGTTTGGGGTGGGCCCCATTCGCTGGCCCACCACAACGCATCATCAGTACGCAGTAGCAGCAGTGGCATTCATGCTGCCATAGCGATGTTCATGAAGTAGCGGCCAGCTCCCTCCTGGAAACTACTACAACTGTTGTAACTTTTAGAGTTCATTGCTTATTAATTGATTGAATTACTGAGGAATTTTTATGTAACTTCATATGTGGTTTGGAAAGAGAAGTGAAGTGGTGTTAGTTTTGAGAATTTAAAGAGTCCCAATTTTGCAAAATATTTTGAGATCTTAATCAAGTTCATGAGTTTCACAGATACCCCAAGCCCAGGTGGCATTTTGGAGTTGTATTAATTCAAGGGAAAGATTATTTTGGAAGCACCTAGTTCTGCAGCTTCTACTTGACTTGAGGATGACACCCAATTCAAGAGGCTCACAGACCTCCTGAACTAACCACAAATTGTTTTTTGAATGAATGACCAAGTTTTCGTTGTTAGCTAATCTCCTTGATTGAAGAAAGTTCAGCTAACATTATTAGATTCAATTCCTCCAAAAACCCGATCAGAAAATGAAACAGACGAGCGTTTGAGAAGCAAATCAATGTTCAAAAAGACCAGTTCAGAGGCTTTCAGAGCACTCATACAAGGCCGGTGAAAACAGTGCAGTATACTCTTGAATGTCGCTTAACTTGATTAATCAATCATCCAATCACACAATATCTCAAGCATTTTCAGAAGTGTTTCGTTTGAAACTGTCATTCATAAATCATAATTTACCCAGCAAGCGGTACGGTCAGTGAAGGCACTGCATGTAATCACCATATTCTATAGGGTAATAGAAGAAACCATAGGTTAGATGTTTGCAAAATTCATGTAATAAAAAATATCACTTTCAAACACGATGTGCTGGGAAATATCGCACCCCCATTAAAGCTAACTAAGGCCACGCTCAATAAGATGGGCTAAACTGGGGAGATTACAATCTGACAGCATACAGAAGCTTTTATATCCATCATCACGTACAGAGAATTGATAGATTGAAAAGGAGCTAATCATCATCATCAAGAACACTTCGACGCCTCTGGATCTGAAGAGAATAAAAAACGCCAAGAGAATGAATATCCAAGAAACAAGGTTTTGCAGAAGGTATAGATAAATTATGACGCTGTGTGGTTCTTCAGAATACTAACATTTTTCTTACTTCTTAGTTCCAATATGGGAAGGGATCGAATAACCCTAGGTCCCGCGACCCAGAATTACCTGAGCCTGTGGGGACCACATGGAGATTGATTTTGGGTGAGGAGTTGATTGGAAATCAACGGTGCAAAAGATGCGTAAAATTTGTCATTTTGTGGGCGTAGGAGGTCTAAAAACGGGCTGATTATCTAATATGATGATTTGCATAGTGAGGAGTTCATCCTCACCAAAAATCAGACCTTAGATTACCCTCTTTCATGGTGTGCGGGTCACAAGACCACCTAGGGTCATTCGATCCCTTCCCAATTTTAACATGAGCTTCTCTTTTAGATGAAAAATCTTTCTAGATTTGGTGGGTTGGGGATCCACAAATATAAATGCTTTTTTCCTTTTCTCTTTGAGAACAAACATAAACAAATGTTATTTTTCCATGGAAGACTTTTCCTAAACTAACCACACAGGGCCCAAAAGGAACAACTGTATAGAAGATAATAAGACTTACTGTTACTTTTGTCTGTTTAGTTGTCTGATTGTTAATCTGTTCCAGTAATGATATAAGCTTCTCTTCGGACACCTACAAAAATGAGAATTACACAATCTGCATCAAGAAATGCATCAAGAGAGAGAGAGAGAGAGAGGACTGTGGTCAAAACTTTAATTGTTCTTCCCCGTAAGCTAGCTATTATAGAATCAAACTAGTGCAGTTTGTGCAATCTTTTTGGTGGATAATATGGGGTTTGAACCTGTGACCTCAGTTGTTGGCAGAGCTTTAACAAGTTGAGCTACAGGACTTGATTTAACCAATGAACTACAGGCCCCCGGTGTTTGGTGTGTAAGTTCAACCTTACCTTCTCAACTATCTGACCCATTTGAGCAGCTCGCAGTATAACATCCTCCACTCCTCTTGCTTTCTCAGGCTTCACCAAAGCGATCCGTGCAACTGTTCAGATGAGATCATAGCAGTAGGGAGCTTTAATGAAGGAAGTTTATAATCAAGAAAAGAAACTTACGGAACAAATAGAAGGGACTACTAGAGCAACCCAAGACTGCTGATAAATGCTGAAGTTACAGACTGATAAAAAAAACAAATGCCAATGAGTGACTCTCGTTTTTCATCATTGTTACATTTAGTTCTCTTCCTTATTTGAAGGATGGTCTCTTATGGTACTTGACAATAGTTGTCTCCCCGTGGCCCTTTGATGCATTAATAGAGGCATAGACTACAGGGTCTGACATGGATACAAAATGGCAAAATTGATTTCCGATCAACTTTTGGTTGGGTTACATGTTTTAGAATGGGCAGTTTTTTGGTGAGGATGATCTACAAGGTGAGGAGATCATCCCACAAAAAATCAGTCCCTCGATCATCTCCATGTCACACAACTGTGTAAAACGATCCGTCGTCCTTATATAATCTAAAAAAAACTCGTGCTTATTGCCACCATGAACTTAGAAGATACATATAGTTAAAGTTACGCCCTGTATCACTAAGGAAAGTTTGTGAATTGTGAACACGTATTGGATATGCACAGATTTAGTTTGTCAGTCTACCTCCAAAATGGTTGTTTGGTAGTTTCTTGTGTAAATAATATATGTAAGTGTGGCGCATGCGCGTATTTACATGTGGTGGTGGTGTAAAGAGTGTTTTTATATTGTTAATAAGCGTGTTATTAACAAAACATGCTATCAATTGTAAATGAAATACTAAAGGGTCAGGCTACGTTTTCATTTACTAAAGAGGGCGGCATAAGGAAAAACATGCACCCCAAATGCCCGCTTTTTCTCAAAATATGGGGGTATTTCATACACACGCCTGGAAAAAGTGTGTTCCAAACATACAGTTTCTCATGTTTCTTAGTCTATCCGGAACAGTTCCAAAGGAGACTTTCATTGCCCTGATATGTTTAAGTTAATTTCCTTTGGTATTGGATGAAAAACATTTCCCATTTAGTAGGTTGATGGTTTCCCAACTGATCAGTATGGACCTCGTATATGACTATTAATTATTAAATCAAAATATAATTGGAAAAATTACCAAAAAAAAAAGGAAATAATGTTGAAGGAGAGTCTATGTAGTGTCAATAGGTTTCCAACAGATCATTTCTAATTCATCCCTTAGGAAGAATCAATGCAACATAGATAAGACCAAATGAGATGGTATTGTAGCATAACTTACTTCTTTCTCGTGCTTGAGATGACAAAATCTGACTAAGCATCATTTGCCTACGCTCATCTGCTTCCCTGGACCAAAATGAACTAATGAGTTTGGAAAGAAAAAGGTAATCTGCATGCAAGCTTTGCAGAATGCTAAAAAATATTGAAAGCTCCTGGAGTTACAGGTGGATAACAAAACCAACCTTTTGGCGTCTTCCTGTGCTGCCTGCTTGTCTGGGTTCTGTTGATTTCCCTGATAGACAATGAAGTTCATTCATCAGTGGCGTTTTAGATGAACAATGATTATGCTAGTGCAATAGAATCAAAATATACACTTGCATTTACGACTCCATGTTGCGCCATTAGCTCCTGCATTCTTCTTTGCCTAATAGCTTCTAATTCTGGATCAGCCTAGTAGAAATAACAAGTCATGTTTTAGTTTAATTGCGTCGAACCCAAATAGAGACAAAAATAACCATGAAACTCAAACTAAGACAGACATAACTCATTATATGATTTAGAATAAAAAACTCACACATAAATGTCATAAAGCTATGAATAATGAAATTTGTATGCCCATTAGCAAAATCTGGAAAGATATACTAGAAAGTATGAACTTAAGGGCGTGGCGGCGTGGCCAGATGTTGACCAGCAATGGTGCAGTGCAAAGATACAAAGACCCAAATATGATGACTAATGGAGAAGCAAAAATGTGACAGTTTTACAGATATCTAACAATTTTAATTTGTGCTATCCAGCAAAAAAAAAAACACATTTATAGATACATATTATCATTATCTATGTTTAATCCCAATTTTGTGGTCGGCAACAACAAATCTATTTTGCTATTCAACTCTAACTTGAACCATTTATTTAAAGCATGTATCTTCAGAATTTTCCCTACGTGTATCTTGATAAAATTGTTTAATGAATTTGCCATTTAATACATAAATAAAGTTACCCACTTATAGATGTTCAATTAAAAAAAGTAATCTAATTTTGCTAATCAAAATATCTAAAAGAATTTAACTCTAACCCATGATCTCATACGACATGCTGAACAACACCGGTATTTTTAACCATGTTCAAAATTTTTTTTATACGACACAAGTATCTCGTACTAAAATCCATACAAGAAAACCCCATTTTGAGAAAATTCTCTTTCTCCTCACTCAAGTTTCAGCTGATACCTACAACATTTAATTTGCGATATTTTAATGCAAATTGACATATCTATATTCAATCTTCTTCTACATAAAACCCAGTCAAACAAACCCTAAAGTATGATATAAAATGAATAAAACCTAAATTTACAGGATTCAGAGAGGGTTTCTAATTCAAACTCAAACAGACGAAAGACACAAGTTTTGGTTAGTAATAACAAATAAACAAACAAATACTAAGCTTAATTAAATTGACAATTGAAATCAAGAAAAACCCTAAAATTCCAAAAGCATATTGTAAAAAAAGAAAAAAAAAATTCAGTTTGAAGAATTTAGGGTTTTAGGGATCCATACCATGGTTGGACAGAGTGTGGAAAGTTGTTCTCCTCTAAACACAGAGAATGCAAAGGCAAATAAATGTTTACAGATATGAAGTTCTAATTTTAATCAGCGTGAACCCAACGCACCATCCGATTCCAACACACAGACAGGGATGATATGCAGCAGCTGGGCAGGAGTGTTATTTTTATACCCCTGCCCCAACTTTACTAGTGGGTGTTGTAAAGTGGGTGGGCAGAAGCAACTTTCGTCCAGCTGTCACGTGTTAAGGTTGGTGTGTTTGGCTGGCTAGTGTTTGGATAAGGGGTGAACTGTTATGATTTCTGGGCACACAATATATCACAAAAGAGAAGAGGAAGAGAAGATTTCTTATTCATAGATAGCTCAAGAACAATTCTCTATTACAACTTTATATCTCTCTCAGCATAACTTGATCGTACAGAACATTTTCTGTTTCGTTACTTATCTCTGTGTGTTTTTAAAACAACAGACCAAAACTCAATATATATAAGGGAAGGGGAGATAGGATTTGCATGCTAACTATTATATGGACTTGACACATCAACCAAGATGTGTCGAGTCCTCCTTGTGTTTGGTGGATCAGCCACCACCTGCCACATAAGGTTATAACATGAACAATGTTTTTGTAAACAATTAAAAGTTGACTCAAATAGATGTAGTTTTATGTGAAGCTTACTGACCAGAATCGTGGTATAGGGATGAGGCTCCCTCTCTGGAACTTCGGCTCCCAGTTTGAACCATGCTTTAACGCTCCTGCTCTAAAAGTACTCAAAATTAAGATTTTTTTTCTCTTGACGAAGTCCGAGGTTAAGCTAGACTTGACACAATCAACCTAAACCCACCAACCTGGTCCTAACTCGACCTTAATAACCCAATCCTAACTTGGCCCTCCAATTAAACGGGCTGAGTTAGGGTTGGGGTTTCAACCCGACAAAAAAATGGGTTGGTTCGTATAACCCACGAGCCAACCCGCATTAATTAAAATTTTAATAAAATTATTTTAATTCCACTCAATCTCTCTATATAAAATCTTATTTAAGTCTTCATTAAAGTCGTATTTTAATTCCATTTGTTCTCTCTTAATTAAAACATATTTCTTTCTCCCTCTTAATTAAATTCAATTTTAATAAAAATCAAAACAATAGAGAAAATTATAACTAAGGCTATTAGAGTTAGGGTTAAGATTACACGGGTTAGAGCTAGGGTTGGAGAAAATTACCCGTTTAATAAACGAACTAGGGCTAGAATTGAGGCTTCCTAGCTAAAAACACACCAAACCTAACCCTAGCCCGTTGCCAAGTCCAAGTTAAGCCATCACAAAAATTTGTATTCGACTTGCGACGGAAAGTCTCACGATATTTCTACCCAGTTTTTTACACGTTCCACCGACTTTATTCTCGCACTTCCCTTGCACCTGCTTGTGGGCTCTGTGTGGAGATAATCCAAGGGTAAGGGCTGATTATTTGACGAGGATGATCTCCTCATCTTGCAGATTAAAACAACTCCTAGATACTCTCCGCATGGACTCGACATGCCTGCGTAAGCAGGGTGTACAGAGGTGTTCAGAAAAAGTAGTGGCTTGATCTAGAGTTTCCCTTCAAGAGATTACAAAACTGGCCATATCTACAGAAAAATTACAGTGGTGCACCTCCAATGTGTAAGAAACACGTGCAATGTACATAGTAACAAGTCAACTTTTGAGAATGCGGATGTGATAAAAGTCTGTCAGACTAATTCGTTGAAACCTAAGGAAAATCAGTGCATGAAAAACATACACTAGAAATTCTCTTTATTATCGTATAAATTACAATTAACAAGTCATTACCGTCTAATCTTTGATCTTTCTCAAGGGAAAAAGAAAATAAATTAGCTGCAAAAAATTTCCAGCTACTTGGCTATTCTGACTCATCTTTTGATGCTTTCGTCGATCCTTTTCGCTTTTCGCCTACCGGTTACCGGACCCCAAGGGAATTTAACAAAAATTGGCTGCATTCTTTCTTCGCAGGTGAAAATGAGAAGCTAATAACGACAAGGGAGACTAATTTGTTATATTCATACAAGGAATGTATTGCAACAGATCTCCCTGTCAATTCTGATGAACTTACAACAGAAAATTGATCATGCATGAATGATGTCATAACTCTGACTTGGATTCCATGTCTTCTTCTGTAGTGGAGCTTACTTCATTCTCTTTCTGATTAGGAGTTACCACGGTCTCTTGGGTATTATCCATCTCTTCACCAGAAATTCTGGCAGTGAATCGTCTTGCCTCTAAATCAAGGTCCGGCCACTCGGAAACAATTCTTTTAGCACCCTGTGAGGACAAGAAGAATAATGATTACATGGCTGCTAGAGGAAGGAGAGAACTAGGGTTGTCAATTTGTACCTGTTTAGCCCGGAATCGGACCGGACAGATTCAGAACCAATTCCATGGTTCTGGTTCCACATGTTTCAGTGGCGGAAACCAGGAATGTTAGGAACTGAAACTGTTGGTGTTATAACCGGTTCCAGTTCTGGGTTACTTTTATATCTGAGAGAACCAGAACCAAACTGATAGTAACTGCAACAGGCTTACAGATAGCGATTTTTCTATGACTTGTCTTTAATATAACAATTAAATATTGATGAATCATAACAGAAATACCTAAGAACTGACCAGAACCAGAACCAACAAGAAATGGAACTTATTTAAAAGGTTCTCGTTCTGGGTGGCTCAATAACCGGAACCGACCTGTCGACAAGCCTAGAGAGAACCATGGAATTTGGAGAGTCTGACTTTGATGGAGAATTATTTATCAAATCGTACATACAGGCTTACAATATGCTAGGTGGGACACTTTTTAGGGTCTGCAAAACCATACTTCATATAGCCCGCAATTAGGAGGACCTACACACCAAAAATCGACTTGATTGGTGATCATTTTTATTGGATCCAAGCTGCCAAAAACTGGTCAAGTCCAATGGCTACAAATCACCCGCTAAAAATGCTTGGTATCCAACAATTAAGATATCTCTAATAAGCTGCTTTTATGGGTATAGGTCCAACAAGAGGTGGTCCAGATATTTATGGGGTTAGATGGACCCGAAGAATATGCCATGTGGAATTATAGAGAACTCTGCATCCTCCCTTTTTCTTTTTTTTTTCCCAAGCTTAGGAGTTCCATAAACTCAAATTACCTGAAGCTTGGGCTCCTTTGTCATGGGATTGTTACAGAGATCAATGGTCTTTGCCTTGGGCTTTGTGGAATTCCCACACCATGACTCACACCAGAGCCATTCTTGAGGGAGAGAAAATATAGGTACTGTATGCTGGGCATAGTTGGGAAGATCCTGAAAACATGAATAGCAATTTTCAGTGTAAGCATATATACCATAAACTGGGTTAATCAATTTCAGCATGTCACAAATATTAGGCCATAATGTGACTTAATCAGTTTTCAGTGTATATATAGGTTCTGTTGTAATATGTGGGAAATGTCTGTGTCTCTTAGTTGTCGATAAGTTCAGTTCAATGACTGCTAGATAAAACATCTATAGATTGTAATGAATTCTTTATCTGAGCTCTTTGACTTGTCTATAGTTTCTTGCAACAAAAAGATACTGGTCGAATCTACATAAGTCTTATTGATGACCATTTATGTGATTTCAAGTTGACAGCTAAGATGCCTTGTACATTATAAAATACAAACTCATGGCAGTCCTAAAAGGAATCTCGATACTGGTTGGATCTATATAATTCTGATCGATGACATTTATGTGATTACAAGTTGACAGCTAGATGCCTTGAACATTAGGAAATACAAACTCATGGCAGTCCTAAATGGAATCTCTATAGCCATTACAAATTTTTCTTCAAGGGAAAAATTTACAAGTGGTAAGATTATCCTAAGGGAGATGTATGTGTGAGGTGGATCTCATTTGCCAGGCTTCTCATTTTCTCAATTGTGAGAATTCATAGTCAAGGAGACTCCTCAGGGAGCACTGAAGAGAAGGTGTGGAGTCCAATGTTAAGAATAAAGGATATATCAATGAGATGTATTATTATCATATTCGATTATTCAAGTACTTCAAAGTTAGACACAAACCACTAGGCAAGTAACAACAAATTTAGATTCCGAGCATGAATAAAAGTATTTAAGAAAAAATTGCAAATATTGCATATCACAGAAGAAGAAAAAGAAAAAATACAGAGCAAGTTGAAAGGAAAAAAAATGATACAAATCATACAATATAGAAACAGTTTTACTGTTACAAACACACAATAAGTTGGGAAGATGTATTGTCGTAGTTAAAACATAAAACATAGTACGATCTGGTATTTGCTAATGACTTAATGTTTGGAGTAGTTCGAAACTAATCTACAACACAATGCACTTCCTTCAGTCTGCACTCATACGAGCTGTGATGCCAAGATACGGTAAAGATGCAAGACTAATGACACAGATCAAATGTTTATGTTAGTGGAAAAACGAAGACATTTTGGCCGAAACATTTCGGAACCTTCGAAACAATATATGAACACTTACACAAACTGAAACAGTTTCGTTCCGGTAACTAATTAAAACGGAAAAGAAATATTAAAAAATTATCAAAATTTAAAGCATGGTTACCAGAACAAATTTGTTTCCATTTGTCTTGGTTTGTTGGCATGTTTCAGTATTATTTTGATGTTGTTCTGAAATGTTTCGGAATATATGTTTTAATCGAATGTCTAAGCTTTTTCAACTAACAGAAACAATCAGTGACATACAACATTGACATTTCAAACAGAAGTATCTAATACAGGGTACAGCACGGATACACCATCCATTCAAATTTGACAGTTTTGAGGCATCTACTAGATAAAATGGGTCATTCATAGTATTGAGTTTCTTCAACAATATGGCCTATCCTTCATTCAATGTGGATTTATCTTCATACGTCGTTAACTATAATGCCAAAGTTGGAGAACTGAATTATTTAGCATTTCTTATAAGCACTATTTAGCAACAAATAACAAAGAAAGGCATTCCTATCATTTTGATTGAAATTGGTGATGACTTTAAAGCAACTGCAATAATAATTCAACAAAGTCCATTAGACTTGCCTGATCAAGATTAGATAAACTGTTTGGGTCCTTGCTGAGAGTCTCATAGAAAACTCTCAGATTGTCCCCTGCTGCAGTTTGTCGGAACTTCACCAAATCCACAACATACAAAGCACTGCAGGAAAAATGTCGTGTATTAGACTTGGACTGCTTCTTTGAAATCCCAAAAATATGATGGTGAGACGTGTACCCTACCTTATATGATACGGCCTTCCTCGTAAATGCTCCTTCCAAAAGCCCTTTCCAATAGAATAAAAAGAAAAAAACAAAATGAGCACAGTTTGAGATTAAAAGGGAACTGTGGTTCTGTATAGTTTCAAAATAGTATCGAAAAGAAGAACTAGCAAGGAGATTACTTGTCTCCAAAACCGATAGCCATCCATATCCTTATTGTTATCGCAAAAAGGTGTATAGGCAAGAGGTCTTCCTTTTATATCCATGTCATAGAGCTCTCCCATGTCTGCCCTGACAATCTGATCGGCATCAACAAAGATAACCTGCATAATATGCACCAAAGATGTTAGAAAATAACATCCAAAGAAGTTAGTAACTTTCTAAAGCTGGATGAGAAAGGAAAAAAACAATATCATATTATCTGTTTATTAAGTACTAAGTAAGGGTTTGGATACCTTTTCCAAGGAAAGCGGAAAAATAACGTCAAGAAACAGGATTTTGTATGCCCAGATGATCCGCTGCTTTTCCTTCTGCTTATGCAGCCAGGTAGGCCACTTGTAGGTGATTAGCTCATATTCAAATCCATATTCTCGTGCCATATGCGGTATAACGTCCTGTACGAGATATTGAAATACGAAAACATCTGCCCATTACAAACCTTACAAGTTTTTTAGTTGTATCTGAGAAGAAAGTACTTTATTTCAATGGCTTCTTAATATAATTAAAGACAAAAACAAACAAAGGAAAATCACAACCTTAAACTGAGGAGAAAGATAATTCTTTATAAACCAGAACTTTACTGGCCGATGTGTATTTTTAAGAACACTTAGAATCATGATTTTGAGGAAGCGTTCATACCTACAGAAAGCAGATCCAAGATAATTATATTACTCTTTCATATAGAATATTGCAGGTTAATTCACAAGTAAATAAAAAAATTAGTTGAAGAAAGAGTAGTGATACATACAAGTGCCCAGAAGCAATTGAAAATATATTAATTGTTTTGCCATGTCTTCCATCCTCACGATGCTCCTAGAGGAAAGGGATATCAAGTATTTCAGCCAAACACAACAGAAAAAGAAACCACTAGGCAAATTTAGCACATTGATGATCAATATTATGGTTAAATTTATTATCGTAGACTCTATATTACCAAAAACAACAAGGATACAGAACTGATAATGGATATGGCATTTCTAATTCAAACTTAAATAGTTAATTTCGATATAAAACCAATACAGCGGCCATTTGAAGTATCCAAGTATCATAGATTTGACACTCACACAGTAAGTAGCGTAATGAAAAAATACAGTCCATCAGAGAACAACTAATCCTATCAAAAGAACAAGGGTACAAGTCTCCGTTTTTCTATCTAGTCCTGGTACCAAAACAAGAAAATCCACTCTGCTGAAACCAAAAATCTTCTTTTAATACCTAACTCTTGTTACTATCCCAAAGCTACTAAAAGGTGTTTATTGGGGAGATGATCTCCTCGACAAAATACTGTTTATTGCATCCATTCCACAACCTCTACTTAGAGTATGTAATTCTAGACATCATGTGTGCCGAATAAACCATATGTTGGGAATGGATGCAATAAACAGTATTTTGTCGAGGAGATCATCTCCCCAATAAACACCTTTTAGTAGCTTTTCATGTGTGCCCAATAAACCGTATGTAATTCTAGACATCATCATACCATGAGGAAATGGATGCAAACCCCATACATATACAAAGAGAGGGGATATACTTTCACGGTTTCTCCAAATAGGAATATTGAGACTATCCTTACCAAAAGAAATTCATGCCTATGTAATTTAGTGTGTTACCCCAATTCAGGGCTACACCTTGCTTCTTGGAGGCAAAAGTCACAGATATGCCTTGTTCCCTTTAGAGCATTGAACTTTAAAAAACTGATACTTTTCATCAGGAATTGTTAGGCTGAATATTTAGCAGAATATCGTGTCAGCTTGATATATGTAGCTCTTATTAAGCATTTCAATAGACAAATTTTCGAGGTTTATTATGTTCAAAACAAGTAATGGGAAAACTGATGCGCATATTACATTCTTGTGTAAATTTATATGATACTTAAATCTAAGAAATTTGATCAGCAATAAAACAAATAAACAAAACCTCGATCACTATGAAGTATGAACTCTGTTATATTAAATTCAGCTAGTAGCCTCTGGCTCCACTTCTCTCTTTCGTGTGTCAAATTTATTGCCCTACGTTTTCCAAAACTACCCTTTATCTCTCCTCCACATTTGACTCCACCTTTAATGTACGTGGCTCTCGTATGCGTTCTCTCACTTCCATGTAACATCTCGAAAAACTTTTACTTGAGCCATTATGACGCCAAATGGTGTAGAATGATGGTGTTATAATGACTCATTAGAGCACCATTATATTCATCACATTAATATAAATACTAATTAATAAAGTTTTTTTCAGTAGGACCCATGCATGGTATGGGAGAAAACATCTACTAATAAGATCAATTTTAAGTCCTATAAGGTTCAGTGCTGATAGTTATGGTCCTTATGGAGAAACAAATTGGTATACTACACAGAAAAAATAGACATTTACCACAGAAGCTCCTTTCCTCTTTGTATGTTCACTGCCACCAATCAAATCAGATGCCCATTTCAATAAATTTGTGTTCCAACTTTTGAGGTTTCCCTGTAAAGAATTTACCAAAGGAAATGGAGTAAAGAAAATATGGATTTAAAAGAGAGAGAAGTAAAAGGTATTATACAGCAAGTAGAAATAAGCTCTAACTTTCTTATTTTCCTCCAAAGTGCTATCATCATCAGATGAAGCTAATAGCTGTTCATGTTCCTTGCCCTTTTTCTTCACTACTTCCAAGTGCACAAGTTTACCCCGCAAATCATTGATGGTGATCCGTTTTGAGAGAGGTAGGATTTCACTCCCATCTTCGTTTTCCTTAAGTAAATATAGATCAGAACTTCTACCCGGTGCAAGTTGTAGGTACCAGACCCCAGGTGAGACTTTCATTTGCCAGTAGCCCAAATTGGCCATCACAAGTGTATCAACCAAGTGGGGCTTGCTCTTAGTTCCAAGAATCAACTGAAGACCTCGGGGAGGTTCATGGTCTTTTTCAGAACAATGACCTGGTAATACATGGTCAATCAGTAATAAGCATAACATAATCACAGGTCAATAAAGTTGAGATAATTCTTCAGCAATGAAAAAACTGCATGGAGGAAGCGGATAAATTCAGTAATTATACAGAAGTAATATTTACCAGTCAGAACAAGCGATTCAAGTTCAAATACAGCTTGCAATGTCCTTGTGTCACCTAGGTTCTCGAGTAAAATATTATCCAGGTCATGGCTGAAAAGCATAAAACAGATCAAGGACAAACAATTAATTCTAGACATCATAATAGAACTATGAAGACAACAATGTATCTATTTCTGTTTAGGAAGAAATATACATAGCAATAACAGGCTCAACAAGCCATGGCTCAGGAACATCAAGATTCATGGTAAGGGTTTTGGACAATGGCATATTTGCAAAGAATGCTTTGGGGCCATTAATTGAAAAGTCAGAACTGCTGAAGTCATCCTGCAAATAAATGTTACAATTAGGATAACAATCACAGAAACACCCAATTTTGTATAAATAAAGTAGTATTGAAAGGTATCCACAATACCATTGTTGGCAATACGTATCTGTAGTAATTTTTCAGAGGAAGGTCAACAAGGGAACTCTGCCAGGAATAAGAAAATGAATAAAGTTAGTTCCTCATAATAAAATCTACAATCAAAGCGACATGTACTGCTAAATGTGAACCAATACATCCTTGACCAGAATAACTGTCAAAAAACACTCAAAGAGGCACATAACATTAAGATATGAATAATCAAATAGAGTAGATTACATTCTAACCCATGTGAATCTGATTGTGATGAAAGAGATAAAATGCCATATTTGCTAAAAATGGAGTACTTCTAAGACAGAAGGGCTTCCCCTTCCTCAAAACTAAACTAGCACAAAATCTCAATGAAGGGAAGGCTGTGCCACTGTGGCTTAGGGTGTTTCTGTCAACACAACTTTTGGGGCTTCCGAATAGAAGAACGATAATTTATAACATATCATGAAAGAAATCCATAGCAGGACACCTTCTCTTTTGTGTGTATTTCTTGTTTCCTATTTCTTCCTTGTATCTATTGTTTTCTCTTATTATTAAACACTTCCAATGTAGGATCATCAGTAAATAAATAAATAAGAGACGATCCCTTGTTGGTATAAGAAGAGGCTCCTGGACGAACAACAGAGACAAGAAAACAGCATCTAAATGCCAATAACTGTTGACAGAAATTTCTTACAAATCGAACCAACTCACTTCCTGTACCTAATACACTTCCCATGTAGGATCATCAGTAAATAAATAAATAAGTGATGTTCCCTTGTTGGAATAAGAAGAGGCTAATGGATGAACAACAAGGACAAGAATAACTGTTTCTTACAAATCGTACCAACTTCCTGTACCTAATACCACTTAGTGATGTACAGAATTTCTGTTCTTCCATTTCAAAATAAGTTTTGTATTTCTAGACCTTTATAAAAACCAGTAAGCTAATTGGTATTCCTTAATGATACAAAACAAATTTAAGGTGTCTTTACTTTTACTTCATGTAAAACCTCTTATGTGCTCTCAATTGTAATGAGGACATGACTTCATGTTTAGGTCTTTAAAATCAAGATGCTTCTAGACAAGGCAAAATGACCTCTATCTGATGTGTTAATAGCATTCCAAGAGCTAGAGCTTGCCAGATCCACATTTACAACTTCTCAAAAGGTCGTGTCTTCCTTTCTCATAAAGTTCGAACATCTATCTAAATGTATGATCGAAGTCATCAACTAAAATCTATGTAACAATGATACGGGTACGGGTACGGGTGTCAGTGTCCGATACGGGTACTGTGGCCTTCTATCCTTCTATTAATTTTTGGTAACTTTAAACTTCTTATTGTTATAATTGGTATGCTTTCAAAAAACAAAAAGATTTTTTCTTATCACAGTTTTATGCAGATGTATATGGAAACCAAGATTTGAAATCTAAGTTTTTCGAAATGAATGGACTAGATAAATTATTACCAATCATATCAAATGTAAACAAAATTATATAAACAAGCGAAAAAAAAAAAAACTCACCAATGGATTAAGCACAATCCTCATGCTTGGTTGAACGTATTTCCAAAGTACACGAAGAAGTGGAGAAAGCTTTTGGCCCAATGGACTTAATGGATCAATAACAGCATCAATATGAATGCTAGAATTGTCATTATTTAAAACAACAGCACTGAAACAAAAACGAAAATTAGATTTGAAAATAGTGGTGAAATTTCAAATTAGAACTTTGTACACTGTAAAAGATCAGTGAAACAAGAAACAAAGCCAAGACTTTGAACTCAACAGATGTACAATATCACATTCATACGTTCTAGAATTTTTAGTTTATAACTGAAGTTTGTGTGCTTCCATGATTATGAATTTATGATATAATGATCTGTGTAGATTTTCTCCTAGTATTGCATGTTCCATTATCACCTTGCAACAGCATCGATGGTATTGCATGTTTCAAAATCAACTTATAATAGCATTGAATCCATTGATATGAATGGCAGGTAACCGACTCTCCCGTTTCCAAACTGAATTCAATACAGATTATTGTATCATTGGCAGCTAATCTCTCTTGGCAACTTCACCAATTAGATGTGAAGCACTTTCTCGCATGGCGACATTGCTGAAACAATCTTTATCAAGCAGACTCTAGGGTTTGCTAAACCAAGATGAGTGTTCTCCGATGGTTCCTCATCTCGAGAAAGCTATCTTATGGGATTAAACAAACAATTATTACACGATATGGTGCAGAGGCAGAATATCGTGCAATGTCAGATGCTCTTTTTGTCAGTTTATTTGGATGCAAACTCTGCCAAAAGAACTTTCAGTTCCATAAAAGGTCTTCATACTCTTTATTGTGTTAAAGAAGCGGCTATCCACATTGCAAGGAATCTAATATTCCATCAAACAACAAACACGTTGAGGGGGAGTGTTGGAACAAGTGTATCGGGGTTTTCACTTTGTGTGTCCATATACACTTGACCATGTAGACTTTTAGGCTTGATGAATACAATTCCTTTTTTTCCTTTCTTTCACTTTTCCACTTATTTTCTTCTTCACCACCAAACAACATGGAACATGAGCAACTATGCTTCTGGTAAAATGGGATCACTACTTATTTATGTATTATAGGCACAAGCCAACAAGTGTTCAAGTACATGAGTTTGCTAAATGGAATACATAGATTGAGTTTGACAATGGAAACTCCTTTTACCCTAGAGAGAAAAGATAGAGCTTTTAGATGGAAATTTATGTCGTGTAAGCAACCAAGGAAAAATCAGAAGGAACACAAAAACCCAACTCAATGTTGGAGTCTGACTCGTGTCATATAGGTAATCAATTGCTTAATGCAGCATAACTGCAAGAAAGAGAATTACTAGTTTACTACAAAAAAAAAAAAAAAAAAAACATACACATAGCACTTTGAACTGGTAACATAGATGTTACAAAAGCTTGGCTCAATGTAATACTTAATAAGCATATAGCATTTCTTTTTTCTGATCGATATCGTATTATGTATTGAACTTCGGACTCAACTTGTTTCAATTGAAATATCATACAGAAAGCATGCACACCTGTATTTCGCATTCAGAATTTCGAATCGAGCACTTTCAGAACTTCGTTCTCGCATAGCCATTGAAGAAGAAACAAACATGATAAGATCACTAAGGAATTTGCTGCACATAGCATTTAGAACAAAGGTTAAGAACTTCAGCATAGATATCATATAAAATGGAGATATCCCATAAAATACAATGCCGAGCAATAACATCGACATAAGCTTAAACAAATAAACAAAACATTATAAGTAACAGTTTCCAAGGACAATGCTCATTGCCAAGAGGCCCAAGAAGGCAACCAAAAACATCTAATATACACTTTTGAGACAATTGTTCAAACAACCAAACTTTAGAAAGAATAAGATAATAATTTAAGTTACTGTAACAAAATCATAGTATACACATACTTGCAACCTGGCAAGCTTTTAATTAAGGCCATGGACGGCAATAAAGAAAATTAATTAAAAGAAAAACAACAACCACATACATTAGTTACAAAGACGGATAAGTTCCTAGGAAATGTGTCAACTCCAAGCAATGCCGTAACAAAGACTTCTAGACTGCTAAATTATTACGAGCATGTGCTCACATCCAACCAACACTACTGTAGACACCCCAATTTTGACCCCTTATATAGACACATAAATGAATGTATTCCAAATTGAGACTAAACTCATTTCAAACCCATCCAAGATGAACCCAAAATCAGCTCAAAATTAGGCCCAAAACAGGCCTAATTCAGCTCAAAATCCAGCTCAAAACTGCCCATCAGCAGCCTAAAATGGAAAAATCAGCACAAGTCCAATTGGGCCCAATATCAGGCCCAAAAACGGATCAATATGAGCCCATTAAAAGTCAGCACATAGGCTAACCCCATTCCAAGCCCATTTCAAAGTTAGAACTCATTTCCTTCCACCTCATTTAGTAAATCCCATTTCTTTTACACTTAATCACTTCATTATCTCTAAATATCTATCCACTTGATAAAACAATCATCATGTTTCATATTTTCATCCTACCTCCTTACTATGCTGGATGGAAGGCTATAAATAAGGCCTTCCATTCCTCATTTAAGAAAAAAAAAAAGACTTAGAATTTTGAGAGCAAAAGAATTAGAATTTAGAGAGCTTAAACATTTAGAATTGGAGAGAAGTTTAGACTTGAATGTAAGAATTTCATATATGAGATTATCAATTCAGCACTTATGAATTATACTAGTCTCTTTATATTTTCTACTCTCTTTACCTCTACTCTTCACTTACACTTTTAGATATATATAGCCTTCCATCCTTCACTTAGTTTTCCATACCTTGAGGGAGAAAATCACTTCCACCCAAACAAACAGATTTTTAGTTATATATACTGTGAGAGAAAAGAAAACAGCAACATTTGGAAGAAAAATAACAAGATTCAGTCCATTTTCAATAACAAGGCAAAGCTTTACCCAATTTTAGCCACAACACTCTTATAAAATTTAAGAGTGATGTGTCCTTCTTTGGCGTAAGGACTTTCATCAATTCATCTTCAACAAGTTCGGAAGATCATAAAAAAGAGGGCGAAACTCTACCGGATTCTAGCTTCAACACTCTTATTGATTTAGGAGTGGCGTAGCCTTTTTCCGGCAAGATATTTCAAAACCCATTTCTGTCCAATCTATCTAATAAATACAGGTATGAAAATCAATCAACTCGGTTAACTTCAAGATAATCTAAAATTGATTATCTTGAAAAGCCATCTTTTTAAATTCATGTAAAATTGTACTACATACATATCTATATTTTGCTCTAAAAACAAAATTATGTTCATCTTAATATATTACTAAATTTCCCTTCCAGTTATTTTTCATTTTCTTTCTTTTACACCTTTATTTACATTAATGCTATTTCCCTTCCAGTTATTTTTCATTTTCTTTCTTTTACACCTTTATTTCCCTTCCAGTTATTTTTCATTTTCTTTCTTTTACACCTTTATTTACATTCTATGCAATATACAATACTTACTTATATTTCTACTTCTATACTATGTTTTATACACCCTGTTGTACTTGTCTTTTAAATTTATACACCCTGTTGTATTCGTACTTTTAAATTCATAAATCTTTCAGGAAATCTAATATAGATTATCCTGACATACTGTGATGCAAGAGTGTCATTTTCTCTATTATCTTCAAAAATTAATTAAATATGTTGTTTAAAAACATATCAAAAGTAATTTCATAAAAAAATATTTCTTAATGAAATTCCGAATGAATCTACTCTAAAAAGAAAGTATTTGTTCAAAACTTGGATACGCTCGAATATCGAAGTATCCAGATTTTTATCCTTCACAAATATTGTGAATCCCCATTTACTCTAAAAAATAGAGTTTTTGTTCAAAAATACGTTTCAAAAGGAAATACAAATTCAACCTAGATATGCTCGAAAATCGAAGTATCTAGACCCGTCAACTTTCACAAATATTGTGAATCACGTCTATTCTCAAAAAGAGAGTATTCATTCAATCATATATTTCAAGGAAAGATACATACTTAGTCTGAATACGCTCGAAAATCGAAGTATTCAAACTTATGTGCAAAATTTCCTAATCAGTTCATACAATAAGTATTTTTAAATTACCCCTAATACGAAGTAGAGACTGATCTTGGATCGGGCGGTTGTCAGGTGCCTCATACCTTCCTGACCCGTAATAGAGTTCTCTTATTCAGAATCTCAAATCGCAGATGAGTCAAAGGAAGACTGACATTAGTGTTTTTCAAAGAAAAGACTAAGGAACAGTTTTCCAACTAAAGGGTCTTGATTCCCTTAAAAGTCAGGTGGCGACTCCAAATCAAAATTCAACAAACTCTTAGAGAGAGATACAAAACGTATCTCCCTCGGCCAAAAGTGCAAGAAAGTTTTTACCTCCTAGCGTTCGACCAAAAGTGAGGGTGCTACAACTACCTACTATCTAGAAAAAGTTAAAGAGTAGCAACTTCAGAAGGGAGCTTTTGTTCTTGCAAACCTACATTCTTAAGGACCATTATGTTGCAGAACTACTTTCTTATTAGTAAAAGGGTGTTTGGCAACCATAAGTCAAAGTGCTTATGCTTCTCATAGAAGCACTTCTACTTTTGAGAAGTCAAAAGTTGGGAGAAGTTTGTATGGCAAAGTGCTAACTTATAAGTAAATAAGTTAGTAGTTTGTTGGAGACCATTAATTGTTTAAGAGAGAAAAGGACAAACTTAATGCGCAACTCGAGGCAAAAGTAACTTCTCACAAGTCAAAAGCAATAATTTTTTGCTTTGGATAAAAGAAACTTCTCTACTTATATAAGTCATTTTGTTTTTGCATTCGGTATATACTTTTCTACTTTTTAACTTATATAAGTAGAAAAGTTACTTATTATTGTGTTGCCAAACACCCTCTAAGCATATGACTAAAATCAACTTTTACCCTCCTGGACAATTTTATCATCTTATCCAACCAATTTAAAGTCCAGTGTTATTTTACACCATTTCAGTGAAACCAATTCACATTCTTAGTCCCAAATTCATCATTGTGGAATTTCACCCTTGTCGACTAGACTTACTTCCCGGGTTCACAGCCGGATGAACAAGGCAGCATATGTAAGGTTAACAGCCAGTATAGAGCTCTGCCAAATCATATCATTAATCCCACTACCATTTGAATGGAGGATTAGGATTTGCATGGCTGACCACATACAGCTAGGATAGGGATCGTGAACAACATCCATTTGGAACGACAATAGAGCTCATAAAATATCTTAAAGGTTATCATTGTCCATATGCCCTGCAAGCTTATACATATAGGATATGGATATTAACCAACCTTGTTAGGATATCAGGGTCAATATCTTCCCAATCTACTTCTTCGATAACTTCCATTACATGCTTTATTCTTTGGTCGAACTCAACTGATTCTAGAAGATCGAGATCATGACGCAAAAAGGTGCTCCCCTGAGTAGGAAGCACTACCTGCCAAATGTTAAAAAAAGATGTAAAAGACTCGGGAAATATAATAATCGTTTGAGAGGCTAACCATATCCCTTGTGTTAAATGGAGACATGATATGCTAACAAAAATCAGTGACATTTTTTATGAAGCAAATTCATATGAAATTCACCGGCTGTGTTTCCAACCAAACAAGGAATCAACGTAACACTCACCCTCCCATTAGTGATGACCGCACTAGCACCAAATTCAAGCCCCATGTGTCTGTATAGAAAATGTGACACCTGCATACTCTTTGTGATTAACTCAAGTAATGTGTATCCAAACTCTGCATATAACTAAAATAAGCATTGACAGAGAATACCCTAAATACTACAAATTGATCAAAGAAAATAAAAAAAGAAAAATCAAATAATTACACGTACAGAGATATATGTAAGAATCTAAGCAATGAATTCCAACCAGTAAAATAGTGGATGGAGATCTGAATATAGTAACACTGCCAAACACTTTCATGACAGAAGAAGGAACAAAATTTTAATCACAAATTCATATCAGTTATACAACCAATTCTATCAAAACGTAAGGCATCAGAAAAGAAGCAGAATGCAGAGTACATGCTTTGGAATGTAAGGTTACCAACACAATGCATAAATATACACCTTATCCAAATGGTTCCTCAATAAATCTGTAGAAACATCTGAAAGAGCAACTTTATAGTCCTCAGCAGGTAAACCATTTGCTTTAGCTAGCTCAAGAACTTTTTCTATAAACAATGGTGTACTTTCAGAATCCATCGTGAGCATATACTCCCTCTCAAAAAGAAAGCAAAGTTGCTCCGAAAAATCCAACAGCTTTTGCTCATAACTGCATGGCATCAACAAAGCAAGCAAGATAAGTCATTGATTTGATATACATGCCTATATCTATAATACAATTGAGGGGGGGGGGGGTGGGGTGGTGGGGGGCAATTTTGTCCTCTTTTCGACAAATTATACAACCTGTCTAAGACAAGTTGTGCCAAAGACAAAAATGCCCTTAAGCTTCCAAAAATACCGGATGTGTCCCGTAGTAGTAAATGACCAAAATAACCTTATTTTATCTTTTAATACCCTTATACCCTTTAACAACGTTATTATATAAATGACCAAAATAGCCTTATTTTCTTTTATGAAATATCGGACGTGTTCCGTGGCCATAGTTATTTATTTACACCTGATTTACTGATGTGAATTAATCGGCGGAAGCTTCGATTATCATTCACTCAGAAGGATTTAGGGTTTTTCCTTGACCCAAAAGGACTACAGACTCTTTTCTTCAATCTTTTCTTCTAAACATGACCACCTCTTACAAAAGGAACTCTAACGACTATATAAACTAGAGAAGCAACCACTACAAAAGAAAAAGACTCAAATACCCCTATATAAAATAGGGATTTACATCATCCACCCCCACTGCAAAAGAGTTCGACCTCGAACTTAAAGAGGTGGAAGACCGCTTTCCGGTTCAAGGATGAGGACATGATGAGATTCATCGATCTCGTCTGGAGTACTCGGACTTGGGCCGGCTTGCTCTGCTCCCTCTGCCACGAGGCCCAACCTCTTCTTCCTTCTTGGACATTCACCACCCCGATGGCCTAGTTCGCCGCACTCGAAACACTTAAATGTGGCCGTGGGTGTAGAGGTCTTGGGAACGGTAGTATGAGGAGCACCACTGGACTTGAAAAATTCTTCGGCCTTAAGAGCATAATTAATGGCCTCTGACAGACCAGCCAATTTGTGAAAGGCCAACTATTGCCTCAAGTTATCATTTAACCCATTAAAATAACGAGCGACCTTGCGTTCTTCAGAGTCACATAACCGAGCATGTGACGAAAGGAGGAGGAATTCCTGGGTGTAATCCGTAACACTAAGAGAATTCTGCTTGAAATTTTGAACGCGCATATATAACTCAATACCATAATTCACCGGAATGAATTTACGAACCAATTCCCTCTTCATGCTATCCCACGTAGAAATCGGACGATGCCCGGAGGTAACTCTTTGATGTTGAAGTTCATCCCACCACATTGATGCACAGCCCGTTAATTTGGTAGCAACAAGTTTCACCGGTTTAAAATCAGCCATATTCTTGTAAGCAAACACCCTCTCAACTTTGTTGAGCCAATCAACAAATTTATCGGGATTTAACCTTCCATCAAACTCTTCAAAATCGACTTTCATATCCCCATGCTGTTGATTTTCTAAAAGGCGAAAAATAAAATCGAAATTACCTCCATAATGCGCATTGGGACCGTGTCGACGCTGCCCATTGTCCCGTGGGTGATGCACGACAGGAGGTGGGCAATGGGAGCGCCGAATTCTGGGTTGGGGATGCAAATAAGGCCTGTTCTGTCGCCTTGGGCCACCATGAGTCCGGTCCAAGTGTGCTGGCCCATAAAATCTCTCTCCAAACAAAACCCGCATTGGGCTGGTCGTCACCAAACACACCCCTATTAACCGGGTCCCCTCCAAATGGACCTTGTTGCAGCCCAAAACCACGAAAATCGTCACCATTATAATCTGGTTCAGGCACGCCCTAAAAAAACTCACCCTCGGGCCCATCTCCGTCCTCCCCTTCAATTTCCGGCCCATGTCTGCCAAGCCCATGCTCAAAATGGGGGTGCCCAAATAACTCAGCATGCCCCTGCCCAAAAGGGGGGGTGCCCAAATAAACCCCCAATTCATTCACGTACCCAACACCCTCTCTCTCTATCCCTACTCCATCTTCTCCTTCGTCTTCAACAGGCACTGCTCCCTCATCGTCAACGTCGAAACCAGCAGCCCCTCGTCTCTCTCCTCCACTTCTAACTCTTGCAATTCGCTCCATTGGATGCGGGAAATCAGGGGGATGACGATATGGATGACGCCTTCCGCGGCAACTCGTCGATTTTGACCAAATGGACGGGGATTTCGTGGGTTAGGGTTTGCTGCCAACCAAGGTTGAGGATGATTTCGCTGCCGGCGGACACCATCATCGCGTCTCCAAGGCTCGAGTCGATGGCCCTGGTTTGCTGGAACATTGTTTCGTGGGTGGCGGTGGTCAGATCGGTGGTCATGGCCTTGATCGGCGACGGCACGGCCCTCCCGTGAAGGTACCCTTCGTTATTCCTCTCTTACCGCCGGCAACACATCAGGGAGCTGGTCCAGGCCTTCCTCTACCCAATCTTCAACCCGATTCAGAGTTTCTCATTGCAACTCTCCATCATCTTCACTGTAGGAGCAGCGATGGGAGGTCTGATTTGTGCGCACGGTTCTCCGTGATGGAACATGATGATCGGAACTCCGGGACTGCAAACGGCCCCTAGGTCTGTCGGAAACATCATCGACGATCGTATTTTGGCGAGATGGAACAACAACCATGTCACGCAGTTCATTAATGGCGTCCTCTACACGACCTAATCGCGTTGCCATGGCTGGAGGTCATCCTCTGCCTCTTGGATTGCCCAAAATTTTGGGGCTTTGATACCAATTCTGATGTGAATTAATCAGCGGAAGCTTCGATTATCATTCACTCAGAAGGATTTAGGGTTTTTCCTTGACCCAAAAGGACTACAGACTCTATTCTTCAATTTTTTCTTCTAAGCATAGACCACCTCTTACAAAAGGAACTCTAACGACTATATAAACTAGAGAAGCAACCACTACAAAAGAAAAAGACTCAAATACCCCTATATAAAATAGGGATTTACATCATTTACACTTGACGGTGGAGTCGTGTGGAGTGGATCCAAGGGCGCGTGTGTGGGTGCGCGCGAAGCGCGTGTGGGGAGAATGGACAATTAATTTCCACGAGCTAAATGACTGGAATACCCAAACCCTAACGCGTGTGGTGCGCGCGAAGCGCGCGTAGAAGAAACGTGCGTAGCACGTTTGGACATCCAAACCACACGCGCGAAGCGCGTGGGGAGGATGGATAAGGTTTTGAGCCGTGCCGGAGGCACGGCGATATACCTAGTGTATGTACATATTTGAATTCATAAATACAGAAAACCAAATGACAATATACAAAGGTTGCAGAGAGGATCACTTAAAATATCCAATGAATCTTTCAGAGACATAACAAACCTAAATGAGGTTGCAGTGAACCGAAAAACCTTCACAAAAAGAAGACTTGGTGATCCCGCACCATTTTCGGTGCTAAATAGTACCCCAAGACGGGCTCTTTTAGACCCTCCCATCTGCATTACCATAATGCAAAATGTCCATTTTAGAAAAAAAAACATACAAGAGCTTATATAGCTTCGATATGAAACAAAAAAAACAATGAGAGATGCAATCAAATAGTTATGAAACAATAACCAGGTAACGTATTCCTTCACGGAGCAACTTTATCCCTTTTTTTGATGTTAGGTTGACAGCAAGGAGATGAGTGACTGGCTTCATATCATCGACAGCTGAAACAAATGTTGGACCATAGGTACATAAGCCAAACTAATGATCCAAAGTAATACTGTAATAGTACTCAATCCTAAAATGTTTATGATTGAACATGAATGAGACTTACTTCCAGGAGAATGCAAGTAACTGATATCATTTAGCACAGAATCGCTTCCAAGAATAGATGCAGAAAGTGATTTAAACCTTTTTTGGGTCTTCCCTTCACCAATAATCTACGTCATCACATAAAAAGGGAAGATTTAGCTAGATGACATATTTAAAATAAAATAAGGCCAACTCAAATGCAATCAAGGAGGGTCCAACATTCACAAGAAACCACTTCCTATACCTGTAGATTATAGCGACGATAACCACTTTCTGAAAGGAATTTGTCCAGAACATCAGTGTGTGAGTTTATATGACCGTAGTAAACCTGTTCCTGAATTCTGGGGAGCTCATCGTTCATAGCATTTTGTACAGCATCCTAAAGAAAGTAGAATTCAAAAGCATTATATTGAAGGTTGTCACAGACTCATAGATTTCATATACACAGACATTCATGAGATACAAAACAAAAGTAGATCAGCAGTTGCACCAGTATGTTCACTAAGATGGTGTAATTACACAGACATTCATGAAATACAAAACAAAAGCAGATCAGCAGTTGCACCAGTATGTTCACTAAGATGGTGTAATTACACAGACATTCATGAAATACAAAACAAAAGCAGATCAGCAGTTGCACCAGTATGTTCACTAAGATGGTGTAATTATGTCATCAACAGATCGATAGCATTAAGAGACAATTTTGGGAAAAGATCGATTGTGCAAGGGAGACAAAGTTTGGAGAGGGAAATGAGATGGAAAATGGGATCCTTGAGTCTGCCGTGAGTCCATGACACACGAGTTGATATTCAGCAATACAAAAAGATCTAATGACTTTAAAGCAGGTCAAGTAAAAGTTAAATACAAAACGAGAAACTACCAAGCAACTGTTTTGGAGATAGCCACACAAGATAAATGTGGGTGTATCCACTATGCATGCACATTTAAATGCACGCATAAATCAAATACAAGTTCCAAACACACTCTTAAGATTTTTGTCCTACAACAACCGAAGATGATTAAAAGAACCAAGGATGTTGGTTAGAAATGTCATCGCATACCTCAGTTGACTCGGAGACAAGCCCATTCATCAAGAGGCAACATTTCAACTTAAACAAACCAAGGTTAAAAACAAAAAGGGAGCTATCTTCAGCCCTTTCCTTGAATGTCAACTCCTTCTGGAGTTTCAGTAAGACATCTTGAGGTAGAGATTTTGCTTTCGATCTGTGCAAACAGCATAGACGTGCATTAAGCCCAACAGAACTAACACTATATATGATTACAAATCAACAGATTGCATATTTAGTAACACAAGATTAAGTATAAGTGTTTAATCTATACTAATATATAAAGCACCAAGAGTGGTTCCCAATATTTATTGTACAGAAAGCCATGGCCTCCTAGCCAATTTGCACAACTGTCGTTTTCCTAACCAAAAGCCTTTAAAAAAAGTATGCATATAAGGATATTTAACTCACTCCTCGAAATATTACATTTAACAATAAAAAAACTAACCAGTAACCACTTCACACATTCATAATTACTCCCACTTGGACCAATGAGATGCTAATCATACTATCACCTGGACCACAAACACCATTTTATCTATTATGCGTTCTAACACAACAACATGTGCAGAACATGAATGCTGCCCATTAGTATTTAGGAAGGAGAATCCAAACAAGGAAAACCTTAAAGCGATCTAGAATCAAAACATACTTGCAATGTTTCACAGTGTAAGATTTCCGGAAAGAGCTGTTACAACTCGTTTTTCTTACCTTTTCCAGATTAACATTTCAAACTGGGGCCAACATTTTATTATACATAGGTAAAACAACATCTGAATAAATTTTGTGAATTTTTATTCCAAAATAAGTTTGAAATTTGAACTTGAATAAATTAAGTTAGTTTTTATTTTTTCAACTTTTGGGCCTTTATCAGCAATTTTTGGTCCATGACTTGATCAATGACCTAAAAACACTGTTTTTTTAATTCAAAAACCATTCTTTCTACAAAATGTTTGTAGAGAAACTTTTAAGAGAAGCTTCTCCAATCTTGTTCTCAAACATACATTACTAACATTACAAAGGGAAAGAAACAATAGAGCACTTTTCCGAATTTATTGTAACGCGATCTACAGAAAACTCAATTTTTGAGACTTTTTGCATACACCAAATTGTCATTTTAAACTATGTCTAGAACTAAATGAATTTCTACTGAAGAGGCATTTTAACGTACAAGAGTGTTTCGACAAAAGCTCCTTCCACATGATGCACCTCGAGTGTTTCTTCAGCAAGGTCTTCGGACTCACTCCGTAATTTATTTACCTGCAAAAGTATGTTCAGGACTACATTAGCTTAACATGAGTTCAGAAGAAATTTATAATCCTGCATAGAAACTAAGACATCTATGTAAAAGATAAAGAAAAAAAAATAACTACAACAGGCACATTTGCTGCTGACAAGCAAAGAAGAAATACAGTGCTACAAAAAGTCCAATATGGTAACACATCCACATGTAAATATACTAAGATATTGTACTATTATTTCAAGCTAAAAAAAATGAAAAAAAAATAATTATTATTTCTGAAAACAAAGAACATACAAGAGAAGGAAAATAGTTATAGTAACTTAGGCAAGCTAAAAATAGTTGAGCTATTATTGACAACATTAAACACAAGTTGCACAACAATGATCAAACAAAAACATAAGGTCCATACAAGAACCTCTTGCAATACACAAGGCTGGAGCCTATGAAAGACAAAACGGTTATGACAGATTGCCTAATCCACTCATATTTGTAGCTCCTCCAAACCTTCACCTAATTTGGGATAAATTATAAAGCTTAAGTGGATACGGCAAAAGACTGCACTACTGCTGCATTGATATATTTTCAACAGTAGCCTCTCTTTATATACCTTAAAAAGTCTGAAGAAACTGCCTCACATTTATCTGCAACATAACTTAGCAAACAAACTGTCTAGTGATTTAAAAAAAAAAAAAAGAAAGAAAAAAAAGCTAATGTGTTTCTTCACAAAAATATCAAACAGCGGCAAAGTAAGAAATAGATATGAAACTTAATGCTAAAGAAAGTCTACAGTCAAACTGCATAGACTTATATCAAAAGGGTAAAACACCCTACTTACATTGCTCAGAAATTGGAAAGCCATCTGAGGCCCATGGTTCTCCTCAATGTAAATGAAAAGACGTATAATCTGCACAGAAAAATAGAATTACAAACAAATTGTACTTTTCCTGCCAGACCAATAAAAACATAAAGGAAAAAGATAAAAGCTTGTAGTTAACTGCAAAAGAAGTGACATCTAAAGCAAGACTCACCCTTCATCCTTACGGACTAGATAATTGCATTTTAAGATTCATAAAGCATCTTCTTTTCAAGTTGAAAACGACAATAACAACGAAACAAATTTACCTGACTATGCCACAACCCATCCTCGAATGACAAGGTGTTGCACAAAAACTAGCAAATGATGGCAGAATAATTTTTACTGGAATCTAGGTATGCCACTATCACTAGACTCCTCTAAACTACAGAGTAACACAGGATAACATCTTTTCTCAAAAAGAAAACCGAAATCATGCATCATCAGTGTACATAGGGTTGTTCATTGTTACTTGATGACTTATTAGTGTGTTTTCGTGCTTTTTCTTTTCAATATTTTCATCATTTCCGAAACATTTGTATCATTTCCCTGAAATGCTATAGTTCCAAACAAGAACTAAAATTTCAAAGAAAATTTCCCTTCCGTAGGAGGCTGTCGAACTGTACATCTATCTAGATTTAAGACGCTCAAAGAATCTAAATCATCTTCAAACATATCAACTTCTTAACAACATCCAAACTGTTAAAAAAGTAAAAGCTAAACTCTTATACATATCAACCCATGCTGATAAAGAACCTAAACTGGAAAGTGGAAAACCATCATTTCAGATCCAATTAAAGCAAAAAAAAATTTAACTTCAACACTCAAAAGAACAAATTACCAAGCTGGAGATATCCTCCACACTGTGACTGCCATCCTGGGGAGGTTCACCGCCATTCTCTTCAATCTTCGTGATCAGCTTTGATGAGTAGAGTATAACTCCAAATCTTATAGGAAAATTGTTTTCATACATAGATATAATCATGTCCACAGACTGCAAGATGCCAAATCGAGAAAGAGAACAAATATCCACATCAGGAACTTTTTTTGTCACAAGCTAATGCAAATAAATAAACAAAGAGGAAATTAACTTGCCTCTAGTCCACATACTGAGGCCGGATCAAGAACATACACTGCATGGAATAAATTTTTGCGGATATAACGAAGTTGGCCAGGAAAAACTGGCATCAACAGCTACAACAGCAAAAGGATAAAATGTTAACACAAAACCCAGTTTCAGGGTGGGTTATAAACTTGCTCTGCATCCACATATAACAAAAGTCACACCAAACTTCTACTAAGCAAGGAACCTACATCATTTAAGTTGCTCCGCCATCGCTTGTACATGGCATCCTCCTCCAAGTTGTTGAGGTAATGAACATGGGTAGATCGGAAATCAACACGGATTGTGTTTGCCTCGGAAGGTGGTAGAGTTGACAAAAGTTTCTTTATAGTCCGTTTAGGAATCTGAAATGTTATGAATTAATAAGTTGAGAACTTGGAGGCTAACAAAAGTACCTAGTGTCAACTTAATAATTAAGAGAAAACGTTAGAGTAGAATATAAAACACATAAATGACTTTATTGCCTTGTGCAATAGAGCTCACTAAAGGTCTCACTCCCCATAACTGCTACGCACAAAGTAGTGCTTTTACAGGTCATGACGGCATTGTGGTCTTCCAGGCGGGGAGTACTTGAGGTTGGCTTGGCATGTTCTTAAAATCCTATAGAACGTTGCAAAGCCTGACCACAAGCAAGCAAAGTAAACAGGTTGGGCTACTGGAATAGGGAGTAGGGACCTAGATTGGGCGAAAAATTATAGATTTGAAGGCCTCGTCATCAAATGGGAGGCTTTGATAGAATCATTGTAACAACTGCTAGTTCTCTTTTGGGGGTTTTCTTTCTCTTGTAACCTTATTCTTTCTTAATAAAATTATTTCTTGCCTTCCCTCTCAAGAAAAAAACAAAGAAAAAAAAGGTTGGGCCCGTAGCCTCCTTTCTCGATTATAATCAGTTAATCACAACTGATCGGGCCTGGGCTGCCTTTACACAAAGTTTTTAGCTTTGCATGCCAAAAATAATGATGGTAAGTTCAACATTTTTGGCTACTTCATCAATCCTATAGTAAGAGTAACACTCAAAACGTATGGTAAGTGCAACTTACTTTTTCCTGGACCTGAGCAGCACGTACTATCAAAATCACTATCATTGGGATCAACTCTTGTAACAATAAAACTGAATTCATATCACAAAAGCATACAGTAAGCTGTCTGGGGGCAAAAAAGATGGATGCTCTGTAGCCCCCCTCACACTTATGCAAACAGGACTTGCAATAAATGTATTCTCCTCACCCCACCCCTCCCTGTCAGAAGCTGTCAAGCAAAAACTTAAAGAAGTTCAAGTCTCACATCAAATTTAGAGGCTTCCATTTTCCAGAATGTCAACCGATGCCGCCTAGATTTCCTAACGTAACAAGTCAGACCCAAATGACCTCATGGATCGCCAGCCTAGGAGAACCCCTGATTTGCATCAGGAGTTAGCAGCCCATTCAAGGTGAAATACATGAGTAGGTACAAGGTCATTGGTTGAAGCATGCATGCCTCCAACCCACTGAATGAATTCAACATCCGTTAATAGCATGTGGAGCAATAATATTCTATTAGTCATGTGGCAACCTAAGCCTAATTTAAGAGAGAAGAAACGGGGAGAAAGGAAAGAAAGAATGAATGAACGGTAAATATCAGCTGAACCAATTCACAATCAATAGACTTGGAAAGAAGATAAAATGTGTAATATGAGTAAATGGATGGAAGCCAAGACACAAAAATACTAAAATACAAATAGATTTTATAAGAAGCTGGAAGATAAAAGACTGCATGTCATGCTTCAAATTCAACGTTTAAAAGTTGAAACCAGACAAAGTAAATGGAGTGCAAACTTTGTAAAGCTTGTGTGTAGACTATAGACTAAACGTCAGTTAATATTGTTGACAAAAGACAACTCATAGCTACTTCCATTCTCTCCGTTCAGTTACAAAAGACAACTCATAGAGTCTGGTGGGCTGAAGGGGAATGGTCCTCTGGCTAGTTTCTCTTTCTACGTACTTTGGGTCGATTTGTTTTGTCCAGGAAATGGATGTTTTGTCATATGCTTCCTTCAGATCTTCTTATGACAAAGAAAATGTGTTTGCAATAGCATTCCTTATGCCTTCTTAAAGGATTTTGGAAAGAAGAAACAGAAATCTAGGAAGATGTTGCACGGTAGAGGATGATGGACCATTTTATGCGTTATACGACAGACGATTTTATTTTTTTCAGAAGGTATGTTTCGCAATCATGAATTATATGTACATTAAATGAGGGTATTGAAGATGAAAATGTTGAGGCTGATGAGTAGCAACTGGAAAAGCTAAAAAAGAAAGAAACAGAAATAAGCACACTCTCGAGAATAGGGGATTATCCCAATAAGTTATAAATGTAAAGCACTTCATTAATAAAAAATGAAAAAAAAAACTAGGCTTATGGGGAGGGGGAGGGGGAAGGGAGGAAGAAAAAAGAAAATCTAGTCATGTACAAGAAAGAATGACTATATCAGTGACAACTGAACAACTAGCAAGTAGCAAATTAAGGGTAATAAAGGAAGGAAAGGAAGAGCAATAAAACATTGAAATGAGGTTGTGAAAGAAAAGTGAAAAACACATGCTTTACGAACTGAGTAGTGGAATGATGAAACCATATATGTGGACAGTACAAAGGTAGGTCACCAAAAAGACATTACATGAACAATTAAATCTGGATAAAAATCATATAGAAGATTGACATGAGGTTAGGCTTTTGTAGCTAGCTAGAGAAGCAGAAATTAACATTGCTGACCTTCAGTTTTGAAAATTGATCAGCCAATGAAAGCTCTTGATGGACCATGTCAAGCAACCTGTGTAAGAAGATATTCTGAAAAAAATTAAACAGATTGACCACAACATATTAAGCAACCCTATGTAAGTGAGCAACCGTGAACCTCTGTTAGCTACAACAAAATGATAATTTGCATACAAAAAAAATTGACCACAAGATATTCAATTACAACAATCAAAGATATAGTCAAGAAGCAATAATTTGGGCAACAAGAAATCCCTAGTTAGCTACAAAGAAGAATAACTAACAAAATATGGACTAACATCAAACAAGAATTCTAACATCAATGCAAGATTCTTAAAGGAAATGGGAGTAACAGATAGACAAAGAGTTGGAGAGAGAGAGAGAGAGAGAGAGAGAGAAAGAGCAAAAGCATTACATATAGAGATCAATATCTTCGATATTGATCAAAGCACCATTCAGAGCCATTAAAGACTTGCCAGGTGGAATCATTCGCTGGTTAGCAAGAATTTCATCCTTAATTGAATCATTGAGCTGCCAAAAGTTGAAAGGAAAGACATAACTTGGCATCTCCAAAACCATGAAAGAATAGGATAAAGACCATGTATAAATTTGTGCTTCTAGCTTTCAAAAAAAAAAACCTAGTGGATTTGCCTAACAATATGTCATACCTTCATGCGTGACAAGGAAGAAACTATACTAGGAAAATTTTGGTTGATTTCCTGCATTGACTGCAAAGGATCAGAAGCATGAACTATCCTCTGTGCAGTTTGATGCCCTAAATCTGTTAAAAAAAGACAGGCATTATGCAAATGAACTCTTTAAAATATTGAAGACTCTATATTGATAAAATCATAAAAGTGATAATACATACCTTTTAATTCCCAAACATCCAGTGTATCTGATACTGTTGACGACAAAAGATAATCTCTAAAAGCCATTATCTCAGCAGTCATCTCAGGCTTGCGTTCCTGCCATTTCAAATAAAAGAATCAATATTTGGTCCAGTAAGGCTTTACACTCAGCCAGAGGCAGAATAAGTCAGTAGAATACAAGATGTTCTGACCAAGAAAGAATGATAAGAAATGGAACGTGGGAATACAAAGACAAGAAACATCCCAGTACATGGTTCCAAATCAAAATCTCTCAGTAGAACATATTGAGGAGAAACGATAATTTGGAACCATGGGGCCAATTTGACTGGGTGAATCTCTTTTACTTGAAGTGTTATTGATGTATGCACATAAGGCTTAGCGGGGTCCACAAGACCCATGCAGCCCAAAATCTAGATCGTGGAGGATCTTTCTAGAATATTTAGGGCTCGTATGGTTCGCGATTCAAAAACTTGTTTTCAAAAACTAACTTATACCTAAACTAATATACATCTTGTATTACATCCAAAACTGTTTTAGGATTTACAATAAAATCATGTAGGATTTTATAAGACAAAAAAATGTTATTTTCTTTGTTTTCAATGAAATCATATAAGATTTTAGAGTGAAGTTAAAAAACAGTTTTGAATGTGATACAAGATGTAGTATAGTTTAGGTGTGAACTAGTTTCGGAATACAAGTTTTTGAATCGCGAACCATACGGGCCCTTAGTCTTTTATTTTTAGTAGTTATTCGATTCCTAGTTTAATTAGGACTGCCATTATTTAGTTTTCTATTTTAATTAGAAGTTGCTAATTACTTTCCTTTATGGAATAGGTTTCCTTTTCTTTAGTTGTTTGGTCTGTAAGGCATTATAGCCTATAATAGAGGTCGTCGACCTCTTCCTTTAGCATTGTTTTTTGAGTTTAGTGATTAATAAAGAGTAGTTAGAGAATCAAGTGTGCTTGAGAGAGTTTATTGCTTTCGCTAAATTATTTTCAACAGTTATCCTCAATAGAGTCATGGTTTTATAGCTTCTGGTACATTATAAACAGATAACAAAAGCCTTCACGTAACAGCCGTCATCAGTGTTATACCCTTTTTTTCAAATAAGCTGGTGTTAAATCTGTTACAAACTTACAAGTTACAATAGAGCCACTACAGTTAAGTGTCCTTTTAATTATTCATTTCATAATTTCTTCTAATAATACTATAAGCATAATTAGACATAATGGAAAACTTTGAAAAAAGAATTTAGTTGAACATCTAGTAAAAAAATCTTAAGAAAAACCCATAACACTATAAAAGCTATTACAACAGTACAGTGGCAAAGTAATACATTGGCCAACATTACAGGTGCCACAGCATGGCATGTCATAAGCTTGTCAGAGCATCGTATCAAATATGTATGAAGTTATAGGAGACTATTTCAGAAAACAAACCAAGATTTTGGAGAATATAAACCCTCTAACATCTTGGGTAAGGTCTTCGGTCCGAGGATCTTCTAGAGTAACACCTGCAGCCGAAACATAGAAAAATTTAAAACTGGTTGAGATGCTGACATAAAAGTATGTGAAAATATTAGGATAGTAGATCAGTAATGCAAAGAGTCCAAAAGTCTTTTCCTAGTCATATACAAGGGAAGTAATATGTCAGGGGAAAAAAAGACAATTCATCTACTTTAAACATATTAGTCTTCCAAAAATGAGGTTCTAAAACCAGGATGTCTAGATCACTTACATCGTTCAGTTGATACAGCACAAGAACAAATTCTGAGTGCTTCTAAAAGTGGGACAACTTAACAGATTAAGAGGCCTTTACAAGCATATGACTAGTAAATTAAAGACAAGTGTAAAAGTAGGTTACTATTACGTAGCAACAGTCTGCCTGCTACAGAATTTCGTTTTTTTATAAGAAAAAAAAAAAAAAAACACTTTTACTGCTCAGCATGTGTAACAAAAGTAAGTGTATATGCACTAGATCCTATAAAGAATGACCTAGCGTCTGACACTAAACTAGTAAAACTATTCAGAGACAATAATCCTGCAAACCCAACAGGTCCACACCGTGCAGATAATTCTATGCGCCAGAAGATATAGTTTTTAGAATACTTTACAGAACATTTAATATAGATATTTAGATAGACTGATGTGCATCAGTGTCTATCCACCATTTATGAATAATATAGCTTAAACGAAAATATTTGCATAAAAAACAACTGCTTGAAAAGTTTGGAGTTAGCACATATCCAATACGAAAAGGTGTGCTAAATGGAAACTTCAAAAAATTGCAGGCCCCTGTTGGATAGACTAATAAGTGTATGACAAACTCAATGTGTAGTGTCTGTTGTCGACCTAGAAGAAAAATTAGATTGCTAAATAATATATGTACAATAGGTAATACATTAATCCTTTCTTAAATAAATGATAGTTTGGTTTAACTGGGAATCTTAGCCCATATGTCCAGACTTTGACAATTGGAATCTCAGTCCAAATTAGAAATGATGTGCAAGAGGCCCTGGGTTCAAATCCTTCCCCTTGCATGGCCACCCACCAAAAAGAAATCCCTTTAGTTAACAGGTATATGTGAGATGGGGGGGAACTGCATGTGCCCTGTGCTATGTTGTTTTCTGCGTGAGGCGAGGCGAGGCGATGGCCCAGGCGCGCCTAGGCGCCGCCTAGGCGTCGCCTAGGAACAGTGTTCCCCAAATCAACCTCCTGTTTTTCCCTGCCCACTATATAATCACTATTTAACCTATTTTCACATTGAAATTTAAATCCGGCCAGCCAGCTGAGACGAGAAGAAGAAGAAGATGAAGCAGCAGCAGCAGCAGCAGGCCAGTAGCAGAGAAGATCAGAAAAAAAAAAAAACCTCACCGGTAACGACGGCAATCGGCAACGACGACAGGCTCGGCAAAGTGGCAAACCCTAGCTCCCCTTCCTCATTTTCCCCCTTTCCTCAAATGTCTAATTCTTTTCCCAAAATATCGATCCCAATAGACTCCCTAAAAAACTAAAACTTATTTTTAAACCCCCTAAAACACTTTAAAACGAAAAAAAAACACCAAAATTTATATTTTACAAAAAACACCCAACTGATTTGGGCCACCACGCTTAAGTTATGGGGCGACGGCCTCCTAAGCACTCTGGGTGGTCGCCTAGGCGCGCCCAGGCGCAGAAAGTGTTAACCAGGGGAATTTGGAGGGGGGCGCTGCGATGCTTTAAAATTCGACTCGCCTAGGCGCGCCTAGGCGACGCCTTTAACAACATAGGCCCTGTGTCACGGTCAGTTTCCTTGACTATGCTTAGACCGTGATTAGCCGGTGGGCTAGATACATATGCGTGGCACGGAGGTGTTATGCGCGTGAATATGTGGGACTGAGCTATAAAGCGAAATGAAGCTTCATGGCACAGAGGTGCTATGTTGTAAATATTCGTGAGCGAGCCGGAGGGCTTGGTGAAGCTTCAAGGCTTGGATAAGCTGCGAAGTGCATATTCATTTCATGGCCGAAAAAGAGTATGATTGATCTCATGATTTGATGTTTCCTTTAGGCGGAGGGCTAAAGGCTTAAGAGACTACTATAGGGAGGGGTCCCGACCTCCCTACTGCATATTCGTATGTAGCTTAAGTGGGAATTCCACAAAGCAACCCGTAGGTCGGACTATGCTTAGCTGAAGGGCTATGCGTTAGTTTCCCTTGTTGTTGGGTACGACTTAGGACTGTATACAAAAGAGGTGGTACAGCAGCTTTCCTTGGATGCCTTAGGGTCATGTGCGTGCTAGACATCGTGTCGACAGTATGCTCAGCCTGAAGCTTCCTCGGAAGGATGGAGCTATCCGAGACTATGTCTTGGTGTGCTTATGCATATGTTTGGCATGCCTTGTGTAGAGCTATCCGGGGTGGTGTAGCACAGTTTGGCATAGCAAGGGGCGAGCTATGTCTGGATCATGTTGGATGCTAGTAAGTTGCATGCTGGCGTTCTTATGTTGCTATACTGGAACCTTAGCAACATAAACCTCGCATATGCATATGCTTGGTTGAAGCCTCAATGTCTTGGCAGGTGAAGCTTATGATTGTATGGGAAGTCTGAGTAACGTCGACTTGGCCAGGTGGACGGCTATTCATGGTTACCTTCCCGGTACTATGGAGACAGTGAATCCTACCTGTTGGACGAGTGTCATAGGACACAATGAAGTGACTCGTAGGCCGGCATATGAGCGTTGCTCTAATTGGTTGTTCCGCCGTGTACATTGGTGCAAGATGACCAGAAGGTCTTGAGTACAACCGAGATGGTTAGTGAAGCTGACTATGGACTAGGAGGGAGTCTGTAGTACCGCACGGGTAGACGGTATTGAGAATTTCCGCTGCGTGACCTCATATATTTTTGGTCGACCGTTCCGCCCGTGACACCTGGCCGTCAAGGCTTGTAAGGGCTTAAAGAGCCTGGGGTCCCCCAAGTTACCAACAAAGAAAAGATAGAAAAGAGGATATTATAATTCACCAGATAATCGACCGAATAGGGAAGTGAAATTAGCTTTTTAGTGTGAGATTGTTAGTCATTGTTTGTACATGCCCCCTTAATTTCTCTTAAGTAAACTATGTTTTACACATCATGGTGTTGGGCACAAATGTAATTTATCAACAAGTATTGCCCCTCTTTTTGGAATATATGTAGACATTAAATTAAACTGCTTATAGAGAAGGAGAAACATAAAATGAACCTTCTTGCTTTCTCTACTTTCTTTATTCTTCTTTTCCTTCTTCTCTTTAAAACCCTAGATCTCAAAATTAGATGAAAGCTTCAACAACAGGCAACACAACATGGTATTGGAGCAATTACCCTTCTAAATGAAAGCTCTTAACTCAGTAACGTTCATAGGTATTACTCAAAACACTGTTCACAGTACCATGTGCAAGAAGTACATTTAACATCTGATCTTACTCATTCCAACTGGGATTAAATGATCTTTATGCTCCAGCTTGAGATGATGGATTGGTGAAGCAGGTGCCCTTTACTTTGTATCCTTTTTGTCATTATGTCTTTCCTAATTTATCATGGGTCTTCATACTTATATGAGATATGATCCAAGTGGAGCGTGCTTAATATCTATGGAACAACTTATTTAAGCAATGACACTTAACACAACCCCTTTATCCTTTTATATATATATTATCTCCTCGTGTGTATAACTTATTTCATAAAACAATAAAACTGCTTTAAGATTACGACGTAAAATGGGCCCTATTGTCCTTTGGTTCCTTTACATCAGAACTCTATGCCTTAAAACTACATGAAAGCTTCAATAAGTCAAACAATACTCGCAACCAGTAATTTCAAACCAAACTTGTGAAGGGAGCGTTTCTGATTCACTGATTTAATAGGGTGGTTAAAAGGCGAAATAGTATGGGTTAATCTGGTACCATGCTAAGAACGATAAAAATCAGGAGTAACACCAATCCGGACATTCATAAGACCAGCTTGCTGGTGATAGTATACTTATTGGATATATAGGTCGGTCCTGGTCTGAAAACATTGCTTGAAAGTTGAAATTAATGAGACTAATAACTGGAAAAGATAATATTCTTTTCAAAACATACAATCTTCACCAAGCCAGCTCAAACCCGCATATGAAATATATTAAAATGAAAATATAAAGGATAAAAGAAAAAGAATGTCGGTAAAAAGGTTTTATGCTTCTTGGAAAAGCATACATGATAACCCGAGTGCAATAAACATATGTAAAAATGCCGATGTGAAATACAACGACATGGGCAAAACCCAACAAGAGAAGAAAGTAACCAAGTTACTGTTTTCTGTGAATAGCATACATAATAAACTTAAAACTGAGAGCTAGAAAGGCACAAGAAAAGAAACTGGCATAACCAAACAACAGAGTCAATTGATTTCAACGATTATCAGAATTAAAAGCAGAAACAGTAATCACGAAGAAACAATTTAAGACTGCAATGGAGATATGCTCAACATCACAACATGGTTAGGAAATCTGGTGAGTACAAAACACCCATATTGCATGAACATAAAAAATTGTCATAATAACCTTTCTTTATTGCACTGTCGTCCATAGCTTTGTACTCCATATTTTTCAAAGCAAGTTCTACACCATAACCACCCAAGTTTAGGGCATCCCTTGTGCCAACAGCACCACAAGAGCCAGTTGTTGCTTCACATCCGGAAGGTAATACAGGCCTGACAACATATTTAACTCTTCCCTAGATGCATTAGGAGCATTATATCAGTATCCATGTTATTATGCTAAAAGTAAATAAGCCTAAAAGAACTAGAAAATAAAGATTCAATTCCATGACACTAATAGCAACAGAATAAAAGGAGATAACGAAAAAAGTGTAAATGATTTAGACAGAATGACGTTAAACAATGGCAATACTTTAAGAGGGAAGGCGATTATAGTTATAATTATAAAGTCAACCCCAACCCACCCAAAAAGAAAAAGAAATAGTGCACAAACACTACAAATTAAAGAGAAGATAAGTACCCCATGCCAAATAGTAGAGGTGAAGACAGTAATTGTCATCACAAAACATGTTCCAGTTCACATATAATTTACTTAAAATGTTAAGGCGTGGGACGAGGGCTTCAATGGTCTAGAGCGTGAGGCTTAAGCCTCAAATTGTAGGACGTAAGCCTCATGCACAGTTCTCTATAATAAACATTACATTAATGAAAAATAAAAAAAATTAGGATTCTAACTGAAAATGATAATTCAACAAAATTATGAAAAAATAAGTGATTCTAGATTAGTAAAATTATTTAATCTAGAATAACCTGTTCTTGTTCAACTAAGGTTTAAATGACAGATCACACAATTTTGACTTTCAAGCAACTATAGCTAGCAACCTCCAATATATGAACATAAGGAGCACGCTTCTCAACAAAACATTAGAAAAGTATTGGGATCAGCCAATATCAAAGCCTTGGTGAATAAGTCACGTAATTGACGAACTTTTACACTTTTCTAATGAACTATAGGCATCTTAGCGAAGCCTCGCCATAAAACCTCATTATATTATTATCAGTTAGAACTCAAGTTAACCACAAAAGACTTCTTGAAAAAAAGAAAAGAAGAAGTTAACCAGAAAATGACAAAAAATATTCAATATTCATGCTTGAAAAGCAATTCACCTTTCTAGATGCTTCTGCTAGGACAACATGAAAGTCTTTAAAACAATTCGTTCCAAGAGCGCCATACAAAATCGCAACTGGACTCGCAATACTTGAATCAAAATGAACATGATCAAAATCAAAAATTTCAGGGGGCTCAAATGAATCTCCAGGCCTGGCAACAAAAGAGTGATTTGCATAAGGGTGCAATGCATAACATTGAGTAATCATATTCGAGAAACAATGATAAGAAAAATATCACAAAAGGAATGCAACTTACGATCCACTGTGGGAGTCAAGCCACAACAGCAATTCTGAAACATCAAAAAATAGAACACCACCAGTATCAACCCAGCAACATTTCCCGTTAGGACCTTGAGGATTCATGCCTATCAGTATGTTGTCTGCTCTTTTGCTTACAGGGATCACATCTGGTTCTTCTAAAGTGTCCCCAGTGACATCCCTTGGGTTAGTTTCATCTGCTGGCGGAAAAGAAGATAGAGAATCCTCGGCTAACTGTCGATAAAGCACTAATCTGGGGGATGATGACCGAAGAGTAAGAGAGAATTCAAATATTGATGATAAAGGTTCAGTTAGAAGGGAGCGGCCATATTTGACGATATTTTGAACACAATGTTTGGCTGTAGAAGATCCAGAATCATTCTCCTCACGTAGCCAGATGTCAATGAACTCCCAAAATAGATCCTTCCATTCTTTAGAAAGCAATTCACTGTTAAGAAAACAATGGATTAAAAAGGAGGAAAAGTTTTTGCTTAAAAGAAACAAAACAAGCATTTGAATAGAAAATGAACAAGTTGGAACGAACTCAATACCTTTCGTTGACCGGGTAAACAATATATATATATATATTATATATGTACTGAAAAGTTAAAAACAAGTGTATACTTTTGTTACAACTAAACTGTTAAATCTCACAAACAATTGCACATATGATTATAACATGAACACATGGCAATAAGGAAGCCAAATAGAATACAGATTACAGAAGACTATATGGTTCAAAAATACACAAGACTCTTGAACAATTTAGAAAATTCACCATCATTTATTGTTTATGATGCCTTATACCAACTACCAGAAGTCCGAACCACAATTTTTGTTTGCCGATAGTACCATAGCCTGCTCAGTTGCGTGTATCAAAATAGTTTCTTACCATGTAATCACACATCAAATCTTTGATCAGTATCTGCGACATCATTTCCAGCCGTCCTCTATTATCAACTTCTTTTTTTCTCTCTCACATCAGGTATAATCTGGCATTCTCTTCGATGTGCTCATTTCCAAGGTTGTCATTCCGAGTACCACCTCAACATATATTTTCGTTCCTATCACGGTTCAGAATTTCAAATGCTTCGAATGTTTCGTTTCAATTACTGTAGTTACCGGAAGGAAACCGTCTCTGTTTGTCTCAGTATGTTGCTCATATATTGCTTTGAAATGTTTCGATCGGAATGTCTTGGTTTTTCAATTAACTGGAACATTCAGTAAGAACGAGATTTTAAACCTTTCTTACAATCAGTTTATGATTGCCGAATCTTCTGATCCATAACCGCAGTTAGTCTTATTGCTCTTTTGTAGAAGTTTTCTTTTTTGATCAATAAGCTACAACTGCATACCACTCCAAAAGCACATCACTTCCAAAGGAAACATTCCACACAATTTTAACTCAAATTCGAAAAATCTGCAAAACCAACTACATAAAACAATCCTAATTCAGAAGAAAAAATCTAATTGATGTTAAACAATGAAAAAAGGTAAATCTAAACCTCCTCCTAATCAAATTTTACAATGGATGAAAACAATTCTCGTCATACTCTTTAACATAATGCATCTATTTGATGATAGATGGATTTGGACACCGGCAAAGAACAAAGCCTTCTCAGTTTGATCGTGCTATCAGGCCCTCCTTTAGTCCTTCCTCCTAATGAGGAACGCTTTCATGTTGAATCAGTTTGGAGTTCGCTGGCCCCAACAAAAGTGCCTTTCACGGTCTAAGCTTATTTCGCAAGTTGCCAATGGTGGACAGTGTCAAAAGGAGAGGAAGATTGACGGCAAATAGGTGTAATGTTTGCTTGGAGGAAGAGACGTGTAAATCATCCACTGTGGCATTGTCAGATTGCTTGTGAGATTTGGAGCTTCATCTTGCGGTCTTTCAGCCTACAATGGTGTGTTCGACAGCAATTTAGCCAAGTACTCAGCATTTGGCCTAAGTTCAGACTACCCTCTACCGGCAAACAGTAAGTGGCTAGCTCTGCCACATGCGGTTTGTTGAACAGTATAGAATTGCAGAATCGTGCCATCCGCAAAGACAAAAAACAATCCTTAGCCAACGTCATTTTAGTGCTTAAAGGGATCCTCTTCTTCTGGAGCCGGAATATGGATTAGGCTAGGCACTATAAATTCGAAGACTTTGTATGTAATTGGGAGGCCTTGGTTAATTCCCTGCACATTCGCTTTTGCTTTTTTTACAGTTGTTGGCTTTTCTGGGTCATGACCTAGACCCCTACCCCTTTGTAACTTTTTTGACAGCCTGAAAGACTTTTTTATGGATGAGGTGATTAGGAAGAAATATGTCTAAAATGATAATCTAGCAAATGCAACCACTGTCTCAAGAACGTTCCCTATGGAAAGCAATAAAAGATCTATAAGTACTGCCTTTGGCCACAATCAACGCCAGAAAAATGATCGGTCCATGTGGACGAGTCTGTGGAACCTTTAATAAAACGTGATTTCTTACTAAAAGGAGGGATCAGGTAGAAGGGGACAAATAGGGTACTAAGGTTAGTACCAAGAAGAAGGGGCTTCTCAAGGGGTGAAAACCAAAAACTAAAAAAAATTTATAATAATAAACAGAGAAAAAGAAAAGAAAAATAATTTTGGAAGACGAGAGCTGAATGACTACGCGTCGAAACGAGAGAAAATTGGAGCATTATATATGATTTGTCGGCTAAGATCTGGATTAAGTGGGATCTTATCCTCGCAGTCAGTAAATGAAAGGAAATGTTTGCATTGAACATAGTTGTTGTATTTAACAAAGTAACTGGCACAATATATCTTTCTCCCTATCGACCAGCCGATTGTCTGTATTGGACCAGCACTATGATTCTCACTTTTATTAATGGGGCTCGTGAAGAGTTTTAAAAAAAAGGCATTTTGGAAAGAACAAGTAAAAAGCCTTGTTACATACACCTTATCGAATGGTAAAACCTTATTTATCAACAACCTATGTGAAGAATATGTTCGACAAAAAGGCTCAGGAGTGTATGAATTTGTTCAATAGAACAAAAACCTCTAATAATATCAATCATCTAATTCATATAGGATTTTTAATTTTTATCTAGTGCAAAATCTGTTGAATGAAAAAGGACAGAGTCAATTATTTACTTATCCTGGAAAGAGAAGTCGGAAATTTAGTGCCATCAAAACTAAAACTGAAGTTCTTAAGGAAGCACATTTCATGTGATATAGGCTACGGTTCAAGAAAAGAATGTAACAAGAAAGATCGGCTCATTATGTGAGGCCCATGAGGGAACTGCAAACCATGAGTCTATCACTTCATCACAAAACTGTGATAAGGATGGTGAGGTGGTAAATGCTAACTTTCTACACATCAATCAAATGATATCATTTTGATTTGTTAATTTAAGTACATGGACCGATAGTAACCATTATAGAAGTTCTCTCTGGAAAAAACTAACTTTTGGCTTTTTGCTTATGTTTTCTGCTTCATCAAAAAATACATTCCGTCACATAATTGTTCCCAGACAGATTTTTACTGTTTTATTCTTTTTTGGCATGCGAGGGAGCCATATGAATGTATTGGAAGTTTTTTCTACATTGTGGGCAGATCCGTCATCCAACCCCATAAATTTAGAAACAAGAATCGTCCAAAAGTAAAAGATAACATTTGGTGATGTGTTAAATGGACCTAAGAAAAGTTATCTCCCAAAACTAAAATGGAACTAAAAACAAGAGGAAAAGGACAGTTTTCCACAGCAAAGTTTTCTAAGTAACCATATGCCTCTAAAAACCAAAATTATTGGTAAATGAATTGATTTAAGTTTATGGGCACTTTTTTCAATATTTTTTCAGTTAATTTCACTAAAAAAATAAATAAATAAATGAAGTATTAATGGGTTTGCATCATTTTTCTACATAAGCTCGCTTCACATACAATAACTAGTTATCAGAACAAACGAATTCTAAGATGTTTGTTTTCCTCTAAGTAGAATTCCAGGTTTCCAATGCCTAATAACCAGTATCACCCACCCAAGCAAAACATATTTCAATTTAACAAGGAAAATCTAGAGAGAAAAATGAACCAGTTTAACATACCCGGCTTCTAATAGTAATGGAGTTCCAGACCACTTAGCACGAAGCGAAACCTGGACGTTCTTCGGTCGACGATTCTCAGAAGCAACCGAACTTCCAGCGAAGCTAAGAACGATGAGTATGATCAAAAAGTAACTTGTAAAATACCTAACAGATCTGCCTTGGAGATCCATTGTTTGCTACTTTGATCACGATCTCAGCGTCCTTCTAGGATCATCGTTTTCCGTGAGAGCGATCTGGTTGAACTACTTGAGTTGAAATTGGATGTAGGATGAATGGAGGATCTAGGGTTTAGTTTTTTTTCTTCTTCTTTGCAACAAGTTTTTGTATTGAAATTTCTCAGTCTCTATCTATCGAATTCCGAGCAATTCGAGCCGATCGTAGATTGAAACGGACGAGACAATCTGCTAAAAAAAGCGAGGGTTTAAGTGGGAAAAAAATACGGGTTTAAATAGGGAGGGAGTCAATTAATCTCAGACTCATGTTTATGGGCACCAGTGCAAAGTCTCTGCACCAGACTTTGGGGGTTGACCCAGCATTGGAAGGTCATTGATCCAAAGTAGTCAAATAGACCATTTGATTTGGGCAACCCTCCAAAACACTTGGCACCCAAAGCCTGTTGATTAAAAGAGTCGTTTTATCGGGGCCCTCTAAAATCTTATTGGCAGCACCGATTATAAGCACCACACGAATTTGTATTTGTTGTTGTTGGCCGACCCCAATCCTATTGGAACTCCCAATTCAAAATCGATTTTTTTAGTTTCAAAACTACAAAATATGTTACAAAAAATGTAGGAATATCTGAAAAGGTACTGATTGATGATCTTCTGGAGGATTGGAAGACCCAATGTCTTCTTCCATTAGATGAAAAATAAGATTTTACATGATGAAGTGGTTTTACTAAAATAGGAACTGTCACTAGTAATTGTGGAGTCAAACTAAATTGACCAAGTCCAACCTAACAGACATACCAATAACTTTTTAGTGGGTGCCTTTACAATTTCCTTAGGTTAAAATTTGGTTCATGAAAAAAGGGTTTTATTTACCATTTCCTTTTTTCCTTTTATTAGTTGGGATTCCGCAACCATATTGGGCTTTTGACTAAAAAAAACGTTGGGTCGTCCAGAATCCTAATTTCCTTTTACGACCAATAATTATATATCACCAACCAGACAACTAAGAAGTAATTCTTTCATCAGATTTTAGATCGATTGATTTTCAAATTAGTCGTTCACCATAAATTTGCACTTGTAATTGTCATTACCATTGCCTAATTGTTTATATGTATCTCCATGATAGAATTCCTAAATATTGGCTCATCTTAATGGAGGTGATTAGAATTAAGGAGTTTGTTTCTGATAGCTTTGGGATTTGTCAAAGTTTGGTTGAATTAGAAATGCACAGTATGGTATATATACGATGTTAAAGTTTGTGCTTTTTTATTCCTTTAATCAAGTTTCCTTCCCTCTGGCAGACTTTTTTCTTTGATGGGTAAAAGAAAAAAAAAACATCAAAGCATAAACCTAGAGGTAGTTTTGGATGGTTACTTTATCTTATACCAAAATTGATCATTTTAAGAGAGAGTATTTATTTTTGTGTTTCTTCTTTGGTATTATTGTAAAGAGTAAAAATTTAAAGACACAAAACATGACATTGGACAACCCACACTAACTGAAACAATTCTATTATCAATTAATAATTATTTATACTATCTATACTATATTACTATAGCTGAAGCGTCTGACGTAGTGTCTTTTTACATCCACGTGGCACTCTATTTTTTCAAAGTGCCACATCATAAAAGTATTTCATGACACCATCTTTATTCCCAATTAATTCTATAAAATGTCATATTTAAAAGCTTAAATTTGACTTCCCTAAAAACACGCTCTATTAATTCGCCATTCTTTCTAGAATGCAATTTTTTAAGCATAAATTTCTTTCCTAAAAACTATCTATTGTCTAATTAGACACATTTAACAACCTATATTGACTATTCTAAAACAAAATATCCATATTAGTTTCGTATTCTTTTAGGCATAAATTACTTTCCAAATTATATATCTTTTGAATTTTCACTCCCACAATTATATCTAACCCAGAATTAATTGTGAGCTGAAGAATAGTCACTATTAAAGTATCAATTATGTACTATAATTTTCTCACACAATGTAACGATTTTCTCTATCTCCATCTCTTCTTCTAAAAAAATGTATCCACTTAATTAGAAATGTCATAATCTTTCGCACACGTCTCCATTATTAATTTGGCAACCTAGCATAAAACATTACTAATTTAGAAAATAAATATTGCATTTTCACTCCATACATGTAATTATGCCATCTATCTATACTCATATAAAATAAAATGCATGTCCCAATGCCATCATCCATTTTGAAGTGTATCTAAATTTTTTTTAGTGTAGCCTATATATTGTATACATATTGAATATATAAAAGACTAATCGATCTTTTCATTCCTTTGTTGTTGTAGTCTAAATCTTATTTTCCTAAAAAGTGTTTGAAGGGTGTTTCAAATTCCT
>MVGT01003323.1:69501-84197 GCA_002174775.1 Macleaya cordata | reverse complement strand
ATATATATATATATATATATATATATATATATATATTTCAGACAGACATGTAATTGTTGGATGAGAGAGTAGTTGTTGAAGGCTAACGTGATATTTCTCAATCAACAGATCATGTTGCAAGCTTAATTGTTACAATTTGCACACGGGTCTTTGGTGCAAAGGTTGTGCATTCCTCCTATGACTTGGGAGGTCTTGAGATCAAAACTCTCAACTTGTGATTTATCATTAGTTTGTCTAATGTAATATCTGGCGGTGGTTATGATAGCCTTTTGGTGGCGGTTTCTATAACCCTTTGGTAGAGTTCTGTTGCATGTTTGTAGATTAGATGTACGTGGCGATATCTTTGCGCTTCTCACACGCCTTTCATATTGTATCTTGACCTTCTTAAATATGTATCATATGTAATAATTCCCTTACTTAAGGGAAAAAGAAAAGAAAGAAAAGCTTATTACAATTATTTTATTTTATTTTTGAAATGAAAAACGATAACATCTTATTGAGGAAAAGAATTAAAAAAAAACCATAACTGATATAAATGGACATGATCAGAAGGCGGATTTAGGATGAGGATGATGTTTTTATATAAAAATGATGTACATAATGAGTAAATCAACCTCACACTATCGAAATATCTTTATGTGCGTTTTTAAGTAGACCGTGTCAAAATCATATCTAAATATCCATGTTTTTGGATCCTAACTCTTTGATATATATTTGTTTTACAAAAATTTATTAATGAAAAAAGGATTTTAGAAAAGTGCCCGTGCAAAATTAACTTGTATTATTATATAGCAGAAGCGGCTGATATGGCGACATCTAACATCCACGTGACACTGTATTCTTTTAAAGTGCCATGTCAGTAGAAGTACTCCATGTCACCGTCTTTATTGTCTTTACCTAAAAAACTATTTTAGTTGTAAAATACTTTTAAAAGGTTTCTATAATTAAATTCGTAATTAATAAAATCCCTTTTAGTGGCCCAAATGTTTCTATAATTAATATTATTACAATAATTAGTTACTAAAGCCACTACTCTATTACTATTTGTCTCTCCATGCCTTTGCTAAAAGTAAAACCATGATATTCTCACTTTCTTTAATTGCCAATTTGTAGGCATAATGTTACATTCTTTCCCACTCTAATTATCTCTACCGTTACTAAATTCACCACCATCGCACTAAAAATGATGCAATTAATATCTCTATCCCTACAAAAGTACGGCTAATTGGCTAGTATGTTTTAAAGATCGTCTATATAAAGAAAGAATGGATGCAAACTTCAACAAGCAACAAACTTCTTACCCCTTGGAGGGCTTCACTATGTTCGACTTTTTCACTCTCTTTCTTTGTCTATGGTACTTTGTGGTTTACTATTAGGGCTATTTTGGGTTTCTATCTGTTTTGTATAAGTAATTTATTGTAGTTATATTCTTTATTATTGCTCAATTCTCATTTCTTATATTTTGATCTGACAATTCTCATTTCTTATTATTCTTTTAAGCTTTCAATGTATACAGATGAAGTTTGCATCTAAAACTATTCCCATTTGCATATATTTGCAATAGTAAATGTTTACTACAGTTGACGTTTGCCATTTTAATTTTTCTTATTGCTTGGTATGCACGCTGTAAACACACTGTAATATGGTTTGTTGATGCTTGGTAAAGCACCTGTAAATCGAAAATCAAACACCAAGATCTCTTGTAGGCATTTCATCATACATATTAAACACATAAGAAAAACTTCATGAGATCATATGTTGCAAATCATCGTACAAATCAATTGTTATACAGACTCCATATCACTACACTGTTTTTTCTTTTTTGCCTATATTTTTTTATTGGATCTTATAGAGAAGGATTTCAGAGAGAGAGAGAGAGAGAGATTTGATCATGTGCTTCATTTTTTCAGTGGTGCGATGGAAAATATGAAAGTAGATCAAATTACAGATGGATTTGTTGAAACCAGAAATTGAATTAACAAACCAAATAGGTTATAAAAATGAACAAATTTTAGGTCTAATAGATTGAAGAGTAGATCAGAAAACCAAATAACAAATTGAAGAGTTAATTTAATAATAATCCTGATCATTAAAAAAAAGGGTCGACCGTGCTGGCATAAAGATAAGAATAGAAAAACCTCATTTCTCTCACTAACCTCTTTTCTAACACTTATGTTAAAAATCACAAATAAAAAATCCATCTTCTACCAGAAACTCATTTTATCCAACCACTTTGAGAACCTTAGAAAGCCATCTTGCCTCATTTTCTTTCTTTAGTAAAAAAGTTTTATAATGAATTGAATTGGCTGAAGTTTAGAATACTTGAAACCCTAACCACATGAAAAACCCATCTTCCACTAGAAAACCCATCGTTTCATCACAAAGTGTTAGTTGAAGCTTCAAATGATAGAAACCTTTAATCCTCAAATTTCTGTCTATTATGAAGCTCAATTAATGGCGGATCTGGAGAAAGTAGGAGACAATGGTTGTTGATACTCTTACGAGAACAAGATAGAGAAGAGAATAGCAGAACACGGTTTTAACTTGGCATACGCTTGCAAACGTTCCCGACACTTTTAGTGCCGGAAACATTCGTTGAGATTTTGCTTTATAATGGTGGGCCCGCGGTAAAGATTTGCAATAAGTGACATTTGCTACAGACCAACCAAGCACCCCTTTTATGTTAAAATCGGACGAACATTTACTACGGAAACATATACCGTGATACCAAGCAGGGCTTAAAGAGCTTCTTATGTGTAACGATCCAAAATAATTTAGTTGACCGATCAATGTCAAGTCGAGTCAAATAGAGTCTAGTCCAACGCTTTGACTATGAAATCAATTAATTATTAAAATAATTAAGGTTAGTGTTAAAGTAATTAAGTCTAATATTAAATAATGAGATTTTGATTGGAGGGTAATTTGAAGAATCTAATCATACGAATGGATAGATCTCGAAAAGTTATTGAATTTCGATTACTCACACGCGAAAATCGGACATCGTATGAGGTCGATTCGAGACCCGGAACGCGATTTTGACCAAGGTCAAAATTGAGCCGCGATTTTGACCACGTTTTTGGGCCAACGAGTTTAAAAGCCACTAAGGACCGATCCATGGCTCACGATCTGCTGCCCGTCCCATAAAATACCCTAATGTATGTGTTTATACACATAATTTATATGTATGTGCCTATATTAAATTGTTTCCCTAGTAATGATCTCTTATTAGAGCATCCACAGCGGTGGTAAGGTAAAAAATCCATTTTTACCTACCAAAATAGCTATGGAAATGGAGTTGAGCAGTGGTCCAACTTAAAAAAATTTAGAAATCTATAATAAAGTAATGAAGGAGGGGCATATTAGGTATTTTTTTTAAATAATGCTAGGCGGTGTCCCACCAGCCCACCTGGCATCAACGTGAGGACTAAATAGTAAAAAAAATTCAAAAAAAAAATTCAAAAAAAATTGCTGGGCGGGCAACCAGCACACCGCCCAGCAACAATCGGTGTGCTTGCACCCCGTCCAGTAATTTTTAATAATATAAAAAAACAATCGGACGGGCACCTCTCAGCCCGCCCAGCATCAGGCGGATAGTCTGTGCACTGCCCCGTAAATTTTCTCCAAACTTGTTTCGAGAAGTCTAAATATGGCCTTAAATTTCTTCACGTAGGCCAAAAATGGCTTTTACCAATGTTCGATGCGCAACTTTTTATGAAAAATTACCCAAAATTTCAAACCACTGTGGATGGTCTTATGTGTTATTAAACTTCCTTTTCAATTCCACTGTTTGGAATTGGCTAAAAACAGAGAGAAACCTCTCCTGTATCAAAATAGAGTTTGAGAGTTAGTGAGAGAGAACGAGAAAGGGAAGAAGAGAAAAAGAAAGGGACGACAGAGAGAGGGAAAGAGGAGAAGAAAGAAAGAAAGGAAGGGAGAAAGAATGAGACGGCAGAGAGAGAGAGAGGGAGAGAGAGAGAGAGAGATGACGATGATGATGTGCCGATGGGGAGATCGTAGTGAGCCNAGAGAGAGATGACGATGATGATGTGCCGATGGGGAGATCGTAGTGAGCCATGAAATTTGTTGATTGAGGTATGAAATCGAAACCCTTGCTATCTTAATGGAAAATCAGATTTCTCTACCACAATTAATGGTTGATTTTGTTATAGGTTAAGTTATTTAAGGAGGAAAAATGGTTTTCTCGTTATGGGAGAGTATTTTGATGATGTAAAATAATGGCTTTTTATTGAAAACAAAAATTAAAGTTGAATCCCAAACCCTTAATTTAATAATTAGAGAAACTTGATAGGCATGTTGTGTAATTTTAGTTATTAATGGAATTTAGTGATGACTACTGGCTTATTTTAAGCCTTTAATATTTCTTCAACAAATCAGATTTAAGTTATGGATTGAATTACTTTGTAGTTCTTTTTCCTAGTTGCATACAAGAAATTAACGATTTTCTTAGAGATAGTCTAAACTATGGGTTGTATTTTAAGGCTAATCGTAGTTAATTAATTTAGTTGAAATTTGAATTTTAGATATTCAATTTACTAAATTTGAGGAATTAGGGTCCGTGCTAGTTATACTTAATTGAATAGAATTCTGGAACCCTCAATTTTATGTTAGAACAAATTCAGATTTTGAAGAATGAAGATTTCTATGAATCTAAAGTTAATTTTAAACACCCAACACTCTTTTTACTATTAAATTGAACTTCTAATTTGTAGAATTAAATTAAGTTATGATTTGAAGTTTAAAACCCCTTAGTTTGGAGTTCATCAATATTGAGATTTTAAGAGTAAATTTTATTAGGATGGATTTCTAATACCCTTATTTAGTTATAAGATGTTTGATACAAATTGAAGAGTTTTGAGTTAAAAGGAGATGTTTGGAGTAATTTAGGTTTTGAAATTCTAAATCCATTATTTGATATTATGATATTTTCACATATTATAGGATTCTTGGTCTTAATAGAGAATGATTAAAGGTACTTGGACCTTGTAGAGACTATTTAGGTTAGAGTTTAGATTACCAAACTGTTTTGTATGAAATTAATGTCAATAGAAAGGACTTCTGAAAGTGAATTGAACATGTTGTTTACAGTTGGGAGTGTGTACTAAGGCCAGTACATGAATTGGAGACGAACAATGCAGTAAAGAGCTAGCCTCGCAGGATTTGAGGTAGGAACTTATAAATACTCTCTTCTAGCCATTAAAGTACTTTCAATGCTTTTGTTAGGGTTCAGCTTTGTAAATCAAATGTAATTGTTTTGCAAAACATGCATGATTTATTTGTGATGTCCTATTGATGTGAAAATGATTCTCTAAAAGTATAGTTTTATATAGTGATGTAAAATAGTAATAGTTATTTTTAAATAAAAATAACTAGATTTCTAATAATTAGTATATATGGATGAGTTATATACATATATAAATATGGATGAATCTTTTCTTATTTATAGTTAAATAAACTATATTTCCAAAGGAATCGAGGCTTAATCGTTATCGAGCTTTGGGGATGGGTATATTTCCAAAACCAAATGGATTTTAGGGTTCTTAATATATATATATTTTACTTCCTTCCATCTGTTGGGAGAAGTAGTTGTTTTGAGATGATGTGCGAGATGGAGGTTCCCAGTTGTTGGGTATGTGTTGGTGATTCTCTAGGTGCGAGTTTTCCCCCAGATTATATATGTTATGCTGGGCTTTTCCCCGGCTATGATTATTACCGACTTTCCTTAGATTATATTACGGGTTTTCCTCGGATTACATTACCGGCTTTCCCTGGATTATATTACTGGCTTTCCCCGGAATAATATTAGATGAGAAATCACAACATATACATGGATGTTAGTTTTTATAGGAAAAAGTATTTTCTACTACTATAACTTATAGTATTATAATGTATATTTTAAGGTGATCTGGAAAAAGATGTTGAATGCCTACAGGAGCAAATCATTGAAGTTTTCCTAAAAACAATGATTTGTTCTGTATTTTCATTATGTTTTCATGTCTCATAACAGGAATGGGACTCTCATGATATAGGAAAACTATTGAAATCTAGGTTATTCTATCATTCTTTCTAGAAAACCATGTTTGGATAGGTACGTGTATGATTCTAGAAATTGTGAGGTTACATGCTGCCTAGATTAGGTGAAGACTTGAGGAGCGTAACAACTCCTGGATTATTTTAATGATCATTAAGATATTTGCACGAATCAAACGGCTGACCACCGCTCGGCAAATTATGGTCAAGAGTCCACCTGAACCCAAATCATGAGCCAGTGTGCTTTTCATACAAACCGATAAATCAGCGCTCAGTCGGAAATCAAGAACTAACGATGGGGTTCCACATCGGTACACGATTTGCTCACTGACTAGGAGCTGAAACATCTAGTCGTAGCCTCTTCACTCTAAGATGATTACACTACACAGTATTATGATGGTGAGATGTTATTAGTTTATCCATACTTGTATGGGTAAGTGAATGTTATCGGTTTATGTAGTAAAGGTACCAAGTGCTTTTACATTTTTGTAATATGATTTCTCGGTTTTCTTTAAAACCTGTATTGTCTTAAATTCATGTTAGTGACTACCTGTTAGTATTATAAGTTCTTACTGGACTTTTTGCTCAGGAAATCGAGGAGACAATGGATGATTGGACGTTGTGTCATTTGAGGAGGCAAGTATAGGGAGAGTATCTACCTCAGGTTTATTATACTTGAGGTGTTGTAATTATTTAGTAATGATGCAGTTTATTTTACTTGCTTTGTATGTATATTCTTGAGCTATAAATGTAAAATAAACATACTTATATATATTTAGTATCACTTAACAAATCTTATCTATGTATTATTTTATTAAGAGAGTGGCGTCATTTTAGAATTATGGTTTCAATTCAAGCCTAGTGGATGACTAGGTATTATTATTTTGATGAATTAAGGTTGGTTGATCTTGATGAGATGATATGAAAATTGTGGATGAATAGAATGATTTAGAAAATATTAGTTGTGGATAAATCATCTCTTCTACAGGTTTATGGCAAGTTTCAGACCCTAAAAATACAGGGGAGGCTCTGGAAAATTTTTCCGTTGGGCCTAACCATATTTTGAGGTGATTAAAGTTCTGGCGGACTAGATTAGTTTAATTCTGATTTAGGTTCATAATCCTTATTTAGGTTTGTTTAGCATTGTTTAATTACCTTGTGTAGTAAACTTAATGCCTCGAGATGCGATTCAATCTCCTAGAGATTTGAGTTTCAAATTGGGGCGTTATATTATGGCATCAAGTTCAATATCTGTTGGGAAAAATAGGGTCTAGATTAAATTGTGCAGCGGAAACAAATAACTATTTTCTCTTCACAGGATCATATGAGGATGCATGAATTAAAACAATAGCTTGAAGATCAGATACATACCGTTTAAACGCTTGCATGTAATCCCAGATCTTCCTCCCACATTCTGGATCAATCAACGAAAACTCGAATAGATACAGCAACTGTATTTCGGCCGTAACTCTCTAACGGTTGATCCGATTCGCCTACATGATATATGCTTTTTGTAGAAAATCGAATTTTCTACAACTTTACGTGAAATAGAGAATCTCCAATTATGCTCCGAAATACCTCAAAACGCGATTTTAAATTCTGACGGGAATATATTATGAATTTTGGGTTTCTAAAACTATAAAGGTCATAACTTGAATTCTAAATTGGGAGAGAGTTTTAGATACACAAGTTAGGGTAGGCTATCTTATGAACCCTATCTCTATTTATAGAGAAAGACTCTCTTCCCATATCTTTAGCTCCAAGTTAGGTCCATATGGGCCCCACTTACTTAAGCTTTTGATTTATTACTTTGAGGTCCATATATCTCATATAATTCTCAAATAATAAATCTAATTGCAGTTAAGTCCACTAAATAACTGCAACTGAATACTCTCAAGTAAATGAATATTATTCAGAAGCCCTTCACTCGTTATACCAGCAAATAGTCCCTCCACTTAACTGATATTCGTAATATACACCAAGGTAACATTAACTATTAATGTCAGCACCTTTCGAGTAATTACATCTTAGTCCTTGCCTGCCATATCATACCATTATAATTATTCTAATAATCCAATAAACATTTTATAGGATCACTGCGCAGTCTAGAATAATTAATACTCTTGATTAGGCTCTCAAGGGAATATCATTTTGGTGTGGATTCCTTATTGACACAAAGTAATCCCACTAAGTGATTTCGACCACCCAACCTACCCAGAATATTGGATCACGTTTGCGTTGTCTGACCTCACTGTTTGGTAGATCAAAGTGAGTAGAAACCAACTTGTAGGGTATACTCTGCTCTCAGGATTTAGGACATTTGCAATTAGCAAGTTTTACAGAATCTTTTTATGTGCTGACAATAACATAAAAAGTATTCTGTCTGACCTGTTCAGTGTATTCTTAATACACCAACACACTGACTTAGAGTCGCCACTCTAGTGATGGAGATACATCACCCTATAATATAGAAGTCTAGTGTATTATAGTCTTATCAGATGAATTGTTCAGATTCATCACTGACTATGAACTATACAAGAATATAAGGAACCAGTAAATTACATCTCTCCATGTATGAACACTTCATACAAATAATTTACTTACAACATCATCTTGTGAACAACACTTAATCCATCATATGAATAAAGTAATAACATAGTATCATGCTTATTAATAAATATAATTTATCAATGTTATCAATTTAAATTGTTTTAGGGCATAAACCCCAACAATATCAAGTTATCTTTTTTTTTTTTCCTTTTTTTCCTTTTCTTTCTCAGGTCAAGTTAATTTAATGTGCGATATTTGTTAAGTGTTGGTGCCAGTGATGAAAATGAATTTTATTGGATTTGGGTTGATGAGGCGGGCGGAGAATTACTATAATGATATCAATTCTTCAATTATACTTTCTTTGCACAACCTATTCATCAAAGATTCAAAACACTGTACGTAAGAACATCATGAATTCCTCTCCCAACATTCAACCTTAACCAGTGCAAAAACAAACAGAAAAGATTCGGCGATTCACAGAAGTGCTAATTCTTTGATCCTCCCCAAAAAAATAAACATAAAGAATAAAAAGATTAAACAACCACAGTGGGAGTCAAACCCACAATCGTTTGATCGAAAGTCATGAATTGACCTACCATCACTACCTACCACAATTACAAAGTAGTGTTGGTTCCGTACAACCGATAATACAAAATGATTTGTCGGTAATGTAAAGTCATAACACAATTACAAAGTAGTTTGTCAGTTTTATACAACTGACATGCCATTTTATGGATTTTGTACTATCAGTTTCAAGTAACCGATGAATAATTTGAGCAAAAGTTATGTGGATTTATCATTGGCCTACTTTTTTATTTAAAAATATTTTACATGTTCCAAGCATCTTTATAAATTTATTATCTGTATCCTAGTTTTCCACTGGTGATAACGTATTTTTGAGTTTCACCCTACTTTTGTTTGTTGTGAAGGAACAAAGAACTAAGAAAATAGTTCTTCGAGGTAAGAATATTGGCCATATTGCTTTGATCCGAAACTTTCAAACCCATCTAAATCAGCTTTTATTCGTGAAAGAATGTCTCTTGATATATGGCATAGATGGCTTGGACATCCTATATGTTATGCAATGTCCGTTCTATCATCTATAAATCTACTATTGCAGTTACTAATTTTAAGATTATTACTTTTGAGTCCGGTTATATAGCCCCTTAAAGAGCCCAATAATGATCACTCCATCCTGATCGTTCTTTTTATGTTTTTTGAACAGTAAAAACAATGACACATGTCCATTTTTATTACTTTTTTGAGCCAGCTAAAACAATGGCTTGGCTAAAAACATGGCTGATTTTGCCGGATCTCAAAAATCCCTTCACACCAAAACAACCAGATCTATTTTCGTTCTCCCCTGATTCATTTTTCTACTCATTTTCTTAACAACAAGAACCCTAGAGACCACCGTCCCGAAGGTTGTGACGAAGCCTCGAAGGTTCAGTTCGGCCTTACCAGAAATTTCTCAAGCTCCTAATTGTACAAAACACAGGTTTGTAAGATTTTTTTTTTACACAAAAATCAGGAAGAAATCGTGGGTATTACTTCGCTCAAATGATTTGTAGTGAAATTAAAGTTTAATAAGAACAGAGAGAGAAAGAGAGAATTCAAACCCCTTTCACCAAGTAAAAAAAAAAAATACCCATTCGATCTTCACTCTCACCCAACCATTTGTTTTTCATCATCTCAAAATGGAACCCTAAATGTCATTAAAAAAAATTTGGAACTCTAAATTAACTCATACTCAAAATCTTTTTCTCCCACTGATCTTCACTAATTACTTAAATTAGTTTCAAATTTAGGAACTTTTTTGGGTTTTCTCAAATTGATTGCAAATAAATTAATTTTACTTGCAAGAGAGGAGCGATGTAGCTGCTCCAGATGGTGGGGTGAAGAGGTTTCAATCTTACCAGACTTTCTCAAGCTCCATAATTGTACAAATCTTAAATCCGGTGAACTAATTTTCGGCTGAAGAAGAAGAAGTGAGAATTCTACAGACTGTGATTTTATCTAGGGGAAGAAAAACTGTATTGAACACATGAAAAAAAAACTTACCGGCGAAGAAAGATATTTGAAATTAGTTCGTCGTGAGATTAAAGAGTGTCGGAGCGATGTAGCTGCTCCAAATGGTGGGGGTGGATAGGTTTTTTGAGATCCATAAAATCAACTTTTCTTTTAGCCGAGTCGAATCTTTAGCCGGCAGGATCTCTGAAAGATCTCGCTGGATCCGGTCTTTATTCTCCGTGAGCTCGTCTGCTCCTCATCTTGCAGCTATTTCGATCTGTTTAGGAAAGAACGAAGAAGAAATTTTTTTTTTTAGTCGAGTCGTTGTTTTAGCCAGCTCAGAAGGCTTAAAAAGTCAGACACATGGCGTGGTTGAAACCATTAAAAAATATAGAACGAACAGCTCAGATCGAGCGATCATTATTGGGCTCTTTAAGGGGGGGCTATATAACCGAAAACTAAGGTGGCGTTTGTTTTTTTTTCTGAAATCTGAATCTGAGACTACCTGGGTCATCTGGATCTGAGATCATCTAGATCTGACTTGTTTGAATTTAAGTTTGTTTGTTTTTTCATCTAAATTCTTTTTATAAATGATATCTGACAAACTTTTTGACACTTTTGCCCTTATTTAATTAAAATATATCCCTATTAGTTTAGAATAAGTTATATTATGGTAGGCATCCCCTCCAAATTGGAGGAGATCGTGAATGGAGGATCTCATGTAATGTTAACCGTTAAAAAAAACAAGAAAAAAAAAGCTCAATTTTTAGAGGACCAAACAAGTTAAAATGTAAAATGGACGATTTTATCATTATAATAAACATTAGAGGACAAAACTGTAAAAAGGACGAGTCAGCATATGTTATTTCTTTTCAGTACAATTTTTGTGCTGAAAAAAAATCTCCTTATTTCAGACATTTTGCTGAGTTAAAATTTGACTCAGACACTCTAAAAATAAAAAACAAACAATCTGAAATCTGACTCGGCCCAATTCAGACTCCGAGTCAGATTCAGACATGTTTTTCAGAAAAAAACAAACAGCCTCTAATTACTTTTTGTCATTCTTGCACTACGCATTATTTTTTATTTATTTTACGGACTTTTTTTGTTTGGGATTAGTCTATTATTGGATTTTGTAGCATTTTATTTTATTTTTCAATGTCAATTTAATGGTCTAGGTAACATGTTATTGAAGTTTATTGCTTGAATTGACAACTTGTTACCAAATTTGTAGAAAAACTCTGTAACATAACAGACGAACTTGGTAATATGATACCAAATTCTTTAATATACGTGGCATGTCATGATAATTACTAGAAATGTGCAACTATTATTGTTATCAATATCATATCTTCATACTAATATCTCTATTTTTAATGCATAAAGTGCATAGTTCCTTCTCACCATTGTATTCTACACAATTTTCTAATTAATGTTCAATATCAAGTATATTGAAAAGGAAATTGCAAATATATACATGACACACTTGAATTGATTTAAGTGGGGGTTGTATGGTGCTAAGTTGCACATGGATGCATTGAATCAAATTTGAAGGAAGAATTTACTACATTGGTATGCATAGTTTTGGATGCACAAAGCTAAAAAGAAGAAAAAGAATCACCAGTTGTTTAGTATGTAGTAAGGGGTTGCTTGTTTCCTTCGTAATGGGCGCTCAAGAGTTTATCAACTTTCTAAAACTTTATAATCTTATGGATGCACCACATACTTTTAAAATTACAAATCCCACTTCCCACTTTCTAAAACATTCTGCATATCTCGTATTAAAATTCTTATGGACCCCATCCAACACACAACATTTACAAACTTCTCTTGTTGATTCTAAACCGACAACCGACCACCACTTTCTAGATGCATAATATTTAATTGAGAAAGGAAGGAGAAAAAGATGACGGTGGTGAAAATTCCTTATAAAAAAGCGGAAATGCTAGGGGACATCAAATTTTGACATCTAGCATTACATCCCAATAAATTAATATGGAGTGGGATCCTTAGATAAATCTGGATTTTGTTTACAAAATGGATCAAATTTTAACCCATTTCTTATCAAAACCCAGATCTAAAATTAGATCTTGGAGAGGAGGAGGAAGAGGAAGAGAAATAAAAAGTAAAAAAAGAAGAAAAAGAGACAGGACGACTCCTCCTCTTACTCCTTTTTCATCTTGTTTTTTCTAAATCTAATTTTTAAATCTAGAAAAGAAAAAAGAAGTGGAAGAAGATGAAGGAGGAGGAATAAAAGGAGGAAGAAGAAAAAAAATAGGAAGAAAAAGAAGAAGAACATATGAAGTAATAAAAGAATAAAGCGGTGACGGCACTAGGTCGCGGTGAACCCTCTTTTGACCAATTTTTACCCACTTTTGACTGACTTTTTACTCACTTTCGACTACTTTTGACCTAATTTCGACCGACTTTTTACCCAACGTCGTCGTCTTAAAATCTTGCGGTCATCTTCTTACACTTCTCATTCTCTTCTTCTTTCCCTGATTTCTACTTCCATTAACCCAGATCTAACTTAACCCAAATAAAAATTAAATTTTTATTAAAAATAAGGTCCCATCTTAAATTGTTTAATCAAATGTAATATTTGGTCAAATTTTGATGTCCCTGTAGTTTTGCCCATAAAAAAAGTCGGCAAAAATGGGTTAGAAAAAGGGGTGAAGCAACATCAGCAGAAGGAAGAGAACAAGATATAAAATAAAACAGCAGAGAAAGAGTGGAAAATAAGGAGAAGTGTGTACGTGCAGCTTGGAGTTAAAACTTTTAGAATTTGATCGTGCTCAATTCTCGAGACAGAGAACACTCTCGGTACTGCAATTATTTTTCTTTATTATTATTATTTTAAATATAGCAATGAGGTTCTAATCTCATTGTCGAGGTGAAGGAATGAATTTGTAAGATATTATTTTGCATATATTCTTGAACAAAATATTTAGATCATTAATTTAATTGAAATTTATTTTTCTCTTTATTGAATTATCTTCTAATTATTTCTTTCATGTTATATGGCATGCATATTTCATAGTTAGAATATTAATTGATAATTACAATGGCCTATTTTAATTGATTGAAGTATTATTGTTTGACTACATATGTCATGCATATATATTGCTTAGAAAATCTATCTTGTGCCGAGAGCAAATTTATCTTTGTGAGATCATTATTTTAGAGCTTTTATTGTAATATTATCGAGAAAGTAGTAGTCAAAAGTATAATCGTACTATCCGTAAAAATTAGATATTTTGTGATAGAACATAAGTAGAATTATTTTTACAAGGGATTCCTAGATCCTTAACACTTAAATTAATTGGTTATTTCTCATACTTTCAATTTATTTTCTAAATATCCTTTCAAAAATCAATTATTTCTTGATTAGTTAATTTGTAGTATTAATTAGTGTGTTTTTATTTTACTCCTCGTGGGATCAACCTGTATTTGTTGTGATCTACACCTTAGATACTATGCACTTGCAGTTTTTAATTAAATAGAATTTCAAAAAAAAACCTATCATGTCACACCAAGTCATCTATAAAAATTATGCTATTACTTGTATGCATATTGTACGTGTTTGCGTTGAACACTAATATTATATTATTTTAGAAATATGATTAATTATATAGTTAATTTTTTTTTACAGTGTGGATCCCATATGCGTCGACAACGCCGATTTTTTTGCTAGGTAAGCAAGAATATATTAATCAGATAAAAAATATGCAAAAGAGAGACAAGCTCCAAACAAAGTAGAAGAACAAAAGCAAAACCCTACACAACGCTATGCGGGCGAGGCATTCCAACCAGGCTGTCACGCCCCGCTCACACGTGTACCAATATTGTCCCTGCTTTATCCACCCCCCCGGGGTACAGGGTTTTGTTCTTAGGTGAGCCCAGAGAGCTCACCTAAAAGGCCTCGATACAATGTAAGGCAGTTCGTAACCTCATAGCCCAGGCTCTGGACACTCTCCTAGGCGATGTGGGACTAACCTCCCACCACCCCATAGGATGAGCCGTCCTCGGCTCTGATACCATAATTGTCACGCCCCGCTCACACGTGTACCAATATTGTCCCTGCTTTA
>MVGT01003323.1:11792-62065 GCA_002174775.1 Macleaya cordata | reverse complement strand
TGTTGTGAATATGAGTGCAAGCTTCTTGTTAGCTTGGTGAACTGCGCTCACCCTAGAGCTACAGGTTGTTAATGGTTCCGCCGGAAATGCCTAGTTCTCATCGAGTAAGGGCTGCAGACCCGAAAGGTAAGGGCGGGGTGTTACAAAAATTTTATACAACAAGGTGATGATCAAAGGACAAGATTTTTATCATCAAATTAAGGTAGGTGGATATGTGGAACTTCCCTCTATTATAATTAAAACTTATTTTATGTTTTGTTATGAAAATGCATGGAGATGAATTATTCTGTATTATTTACAAATTAAATTTTCCTTTTTTTAAATGTGATCACTATTTATTTTTAAGTGATGGAAATTGATTTAGATTGATAATAAATCTAAAAAGGATTATGTAAACATTAATTAAATGGGTAGGAAAAGGCAGACTCCCTTAGACCGTTGTTTCCACCTGAGGAAGCGGTCGACCGTTGTTTCTGCCTGAGGAAGCGGTTGTTACCCGGTTTAATACAAGATAAGATATTAAATGGTTGGAAAATAAATCATTTAATGGTAATTTATTTACAAGTTCATCAGTTAATTATTCTTGTGATTTTGATGAATCATGTTTTCAATCTATTATTTTTGGGTTGATATTTGCCTACTGAGTTTACTCACCCCTAAATTCCCCCCATAGGTTACGTTGAGGTGAATGATTCAAAGATGTGTAGGTTAAGAAGCAGATAACTTGTGTTATCAAATTTGTATAAATATAACTGATAGATTAAACTATTATTCTATCACTTGGGATAAGGGTTATTTGTATTAATTCTTATTGTTTTAACATTCTTATGGACTTAGATGTTAAGTTTTAAATTGTATAATTGATGTATTAATTTACATTTAATTTCCGCCAAGAATTATTGAATTAATTAGGTTTTATACGAAATTGTATAATTCCCGTAATTCATACTGTCAGATTTATAAAACAGTGTATTTAGACATGTTTCGGTCCAAATTGAGCCAAGTCTATTTGTAACAAAGTTATAGCTCTCGATTTTTCCTTTTCAAAAAGGTATTACAACATGTATTTTGGATTTTTGGTTAGAGAGTAATTTCTCTTCAAAGTTACTGATTTTACAAAAATTGTTAAAAAGCTGAAATTATATTTTTTAAGTTTTTAAAGATCCGTATCAATACTTCGGATGCATAGTTGGGCCCTTTATTATCAGAATTAGCCTTGGACTATTTCTGATGAAATTGTAGATCTGTGAATCTTGTTTTTAGAATGAGTTTATTTATAAAATTCGGATTTACATTTAAATAGATATGTGCATTTTACTAAACTGTGCGCAGTTGAAATAGAAACTGTATTCAAACATTAAATTTTCATTTTTCTTTGATTTGGAATGTTTTTGACGAGTCAATGAGCATTGACCTAAATATTGGTTGACTTGGACCTTTCTTTAAGATAACAAATGTTGACCAAAGTAGACCATTAACAAAATATTTTTAAATTCATTATCTTTCAAAAGTAAAGTAAATGGGTTTTATTCGATATTTTTACTTACACTAATCATGCCTTAATTTTCGGACTCGGCGAATTGGATTGGATTTAGAGTACCGAAAATCGGAGTGTGACACTAGTGGTCTTTGTGGGAAGTGATTCTCCACACCAATTTAAGAAGTAGTGCTCTGTTGATGTATTCCAGCCTAGTCAGACCCAAACCTCCTTCATCCTTAGGGCAACAGAGTTTATGCCAGGCTTTAGTGATGAGCTTTTTACGAGCAGGGTCACCAGTCCAGAGGAAGTTACGCATAATCCTTTCACAAGCCCATATAACAGCTTTGGGTTATTTGTAAATAGTCATATTGTAGATTAGAATGCTACACAAAACAGATTTAATAAGGCATAAACGAGCTTAGAATGATAAAAATTTACCTTTCTAACTCGCAAGAGTTTCCTGCATCCGGTCCACAACATGCCAGACATGACATTTTTTTACAGAGCCAGGGAAAATATGGACGCCCAAATAAGAGTCAGGGAAGCTGCATTTAGACATACCAAATAGATTGGATATGTGATGTTTTTAGGACGCAGACATGCCACCCAAGAAGATTTTGCTCTTGTTCTTGTTGACATACTGCCCAGAGTATTGTTGGTAATCGTAAAGTAATTGAAGCAACCCTCTCAAACCATTATTACTACCATTACAAAAAAGGAAGACATCATTAGTAAAGAACAAGTACTGAATATCTGATCCAACAAGATACACCATTTATCAGAGAAGCCAAAGCATCTGAGAGCATCCATTATAAAATCCCAGCTTATCGAATCAAAAGTCTGTGAGATATCTATTTTAATCCCCATATTACCCCCTTTTCTTTCCGGTGAAGCTCATTTACAAGCTCAGAAGCGACAATGATCTTTTCCTGAATGAATCTCCCCTTTATGAAGGCTCCTTGTTCAGCTGAAGTAATTTTGTCCATCAAGCTACTGAGTCTATTTGCTAAGATCTTGGTTAAAATTTTGAAGTAGAAGTTACTTAAGCAAATAGGCCTGAACTGATTTAATCTTGTAGCATCTTTGCATTTAGGGATCAATACGAGGAAGTTGTTATTGATACCTTTTGGGATAGTGCCTCGACTGAAATAGAAGGTAATAGCCTGAGCGAGATCATCTCCAATAATGTGCCATGCTGAACGATAGAAGTGTCTAGAGAAACCGTCGGGTCCTGGAGCCCCATCAGGATTCATGTTGTAGATAGCTGCTTTGATTTTGTTGGCATCTGGGATTGCACCTAAGATAACATTATCTTGATCTTCAATTAGCATAGGGATCAATTGAAGCAGAGTGGGATTGGAGTGAGTTACAGACCATTTGAATTTTGTTTCATAATGGTGGATAATGTGTTCTTTTATATCAGACTGAGAGGACCAAGATCTACCCTGATCGTCAATAATTTAGAGAATCTGGTTAGGAGTCTGCCTTATTTTGATCGTTGAATGAAGGAACTTAGAGTTTTTATCACCAGAGTCGATCCACTTCACTTTTGCTTTCTGTTGAAGAAAAGTATCATATTGAGAGGATACCTGATCCAGATCTCGTTGGGTGATGATGAGTTTAAAGAGTTTGTCTAGATCAACAGGATCGTTGTCAGACTTAAGCATATCTTGACCAACAACCTTCCCCAAATCTTTTAGCTTTAGGTTGATATTGCTGAAAATGTTGATATTCCACCACTTAAGATAATCTTTAAGCTGCTTAAGCTTGTAGGCAAATCTTGTTGCAGGGTTACTTGCTGAAATAGGGGCGAACCATGAATGTCTGATCGTATTCATGAAATCCGGATGAGATAACCACATATTATGGAATCGAAAAGGGGAGTTGTGAGGCTTGGGGATCGAAGCAGTATAACCAACCAAGGGAGAGTGATCAGATTTAGTTCTTGAGAGGGATTTAATGTACTAGTTATCGTAAGAATCCAACCAGAGAGTGTTGAAGAATGCCCTATCCAATTTGCAGAGGATCTTTCTGCTTCTCACCCAGTTGTTACACCAGGTGTATTTGATGCCCGTAGAGTGACATTCGATGAGATTACATGATTGCACACAATCCCAAAATTTAGTCATAGCAATTGATTTAGGAGGCAAACCTCCTTTTTTCTCCTCCATTCTAAGAACCACATTAAAATCTCCAATAAGAAGCCAAGGTTTATTAAGCGTGGAGATGATTTGAAGATGATCCCAAAGGGCTCTTCTATTAACTGTAAGGACATGAACATAGATTCCAGTAATAATAGAGTTACCCACTTCAACTTATATGGCCCGAGAAGATGAAGCAATAACGTTAGGCCTTGTGAGGGTGGTTTTCCACATTAACCAAATATTACTTTTCATAGAGTCAGTCGAGTTATGAATAACATCACTTTCATATAACGAAGACGTAAAGTAGAACAAAAATTGGCAGAGAAATGTACCATTGGCTCAGCAATCTAGAGGAGATCGGGAGAGTGAATCCTTACCAACTTTCTAAGCCTTTTTCTTGCCTTGATTTTTAAGATTCTACGGATGTTCCAGTATAAAACTTTCATTACGTAGATTTTTGAGATTTGTTTGAGACAACACTTGGCTCTTTCGAGGTGGATCTCGTTGTAGGCGGGTTTGCTGCCCGAGCAGCCTTTTTCATTTTCATTTTACCAGATTTTTTTGCTAGTTTTGAAAGAGTCACTTTACTTAAAATAGGAGCATATTTGTCACTGGAGGCAGGCCTGATTACTTGATGGCTAGACGAGGCAGGTAAATAAGTATCATCGTTGACTTATTCTACTTCATCAGCCCACGTTATGGTTCTCTTAGTTGTATGCCTAGATGTATCAGTAGCTTGATGTGCAACTTGGATAGGTGGAGGGAAAGAATCTAGGATTTTAGCGATTCTGTCATGATCGACGATATTAGAATCAACAATAAGATTTGCATCCCCCGATGAAATATTTTCTATCCCCGAATCAATTAATGGCACATTTGTATCATTTTTTGACCCTGAGATTGCAATCTGGTTAGCCACTGACTCAGTAGAAACAATAGATGTATTGGTGTCCACATCTTCAAGCGCTAATGGTAAGAACGGGTTGTCATCAACATCATCACAACCCCTATTGCTTGGAGAAGATATTTTGACTGGGATTTGTCCCATGTCCTTGTTAGCATCCTCAAGGAAGTCATCCTGTGAAGGTGCTTCCTTGGGTAAATCTAGTTCTGTTGACTCCCCCTCAATTTGATTTTTCTTTTTATTCCTCTTCTTCTTAGTCTTAAGGGCCTGTTCAGTGTCTGATTTGTCTTCTGTGTTCAAAACCTCCCTAATAGCCCTACATTCTAAGAATATTTGCATAAAAGCCAAATTGTTGATTATGAGTTGAAGAATCTACCTGAACTGAAGTACCTAGGCCCTTCCCAATTGAAAGCAGGATGGTGGTATCCTAGTATTCGAAACTGAGGCCTGTTAGTCTTACCCAAACCAGTGCTGATGAGATGCGTTGATTTTCTGGGTTGAAGTTGGGGACCCAATCTCGAACTCTTAGGTACTGTGAGTCCACAGACCATGGACCACCGCTCCAGACTTTTTTCTTGTCATTTTCATTGTCTAATTTGAAAGCAAAGTATCCTTTCCCCAAGGGAATAAACTTATAAGAACCCGAGAGGTTCCACAGTTCAAGCAAAATAGGTTTTGCGTCTTCAAACTTGAGTTTTTGAAAATCCAATCTGCCTATAAGGCTGTATTTCCATTGATCTAAACATTCCTCGTGTCAGGAATCGAAATAGATGGGTAGTCTCCACGTTTTCCAGGAGATGGAAGGGAAGAGAGATCGATGGCAGGATGATATTGTTGATGGCGAATTTTATCGACAAAAGAGGTGCCAGTGGGTCCCTCCCCCGAAGGGAAGGGTTGAGGAGAAGGCATGTGAAGCAGTGTCAGTAGGTTTCGGTCATATCCGAACAGATTTGAAGCTCACCCAGATTGAATCTCAGATCTGAAGTGAGGACAGCGACTAGATCTAAAGCGCTGAACTTGCCGTCAACGACTTCAAACCTTCACAGATCGACCATCAATCTTCAACCTCAAAGAAGATTTGGAGAGCAAGCCAACATCGTGATGTGGATCTACACCAAACTTCCGACAACTCTTCAGATCTACGCCACACTCTACAAGTTCTTCTCAGAATTGGTAGTCAATCCAAATCTGTCGATCATAGACTCAGATCTGAAATTATGGCTTGACTTGACTCAGATCTAAGATCTGCAGGACAAACATCCCACCGGCGACTCAGATCGACAGATCAAAGATGATGAACGCCGTCCTTGTCACTCTCTTGATAAGCTAGATCCAACGGTCCCTAAGCTGAGCCAGACGTTACCGTACGGATCGTTGATCTTCCCAACACGAGCACCACAACAAGCATTCTCTCCCTCAGCGATCTCTCCGTCTACAGTTGCTCCGACATTTTTGGCGTTCTTAACGGCACCTTCGACGTTGTCAGTCTCGAGATCACCCTTCTTCCCGTCTGGCCCAAGCTCAGGCTGACCCTCTCAATACTTGAATCAAGAAGACTCACAAACCTTCTGAGAATCGAGACTTGGAATCTCTCTAGGTCAGTGGAATTGTGGCGTGCGAGTGACTCAGATCTCTCTAGCTCTCTTGATCTAACCGGTGAAGATGAGCTCCCGGTCTGGCGGCAGCTCTTCGACCATCAGCCGTTCAAGTTTCAGAGAGAGAGAGAGATAATATGATTAAGAATCAATCAGTTACAGTTTTGAAACAATTCTCGACAATGCCGATTAGTTGTTGCCCTTTGTTTAAAAAATAAGGCACTAGAAACAGCTTAGGTCGCAAAGGCATTACATATTTAAAAATATCAAATTGCAGAGGCACAGAAGACTAAAGAGGTCATATGTTCATTTGATTCACCATAAATAGCATTGGCTCACGACCTCGTACGGGGTGGTGTCCTTGGTCATCCGATAAATCAATTTATTTTGAAGAGTTTTTAGTACCATGTTGCTTACTGGATTATTTTTAAGAGTGACATAAGCATACAAAAACACAAAAAGGGAAAAAATGGTTTTGAGAAGGAAAAAAAAACCATATATGGGGTAGCTAGTTTTAGTTTCCACCTCAACCAAGAAACACCTTAAATTTAACCAAAAAATGAGTGAAAAGATAAAAAATGCCCTTACCTAATATTGGATTTTTTCTCTCAGAATAATAGAAAGATAAAGAAGTTGAAGATAGAACGAGATAACGATAATGAGATAGGAGAGAGATTTGAAGAGAACGAAAGAGAGATCGAGATTTGTGATGAGAGCGAGAAAGAGAGGTCGAGATTTGATAGAGAAAGAGAAAGAGATGAAAAGATCGAGATCTGAGACATCGAAAAAGATGAAGACATCTTCTTATCTTTCTTTTTGTTCATGATCAAATCTGAGATAGCATATCTTTTGGTTTAATGGCGTGAAGATGACGAAGACTATGAAATGAGTTGCAAGTTATGGTGTGATGAAGATGAAGAAGAATAAGAAGTGAGTTGCATGGTTAATGGGGTGATGAAGATGATGAAGTGTGATTGCATATATTGTCAGCGTACTATTAACATACCATGTTAGCATACAATTAGTATACTATTTGCATACCAATTACTAGATTTTAATGGATGTCGAAAAAGAAGATGAAGATGAAGGTCACCAGATTTAATTGCAGATCTGACTCGCTAGAAAAAGATGAAGATGAAAAGAATGATGATGAAGAAGATGGTAGAAATGAATAAGGATAAATATGAAGAAGAAGATTAATATGATGAAGAAGATGGTAGAAATGAATGAGGATAAATATGAAGAAGAAGATTAAGATGATGATGCGATGATGAAGATGATGGTTGCTGAAACTAATGGCAGATTTAACTCGTCGAAAAGAGATGAAGATGAAGGCAGCCATGGAATGATGGAAGAGCTCCACCTTAGTTTCTTTCTCTAAAATTTTGTTTACTTTGTTGACAAACACATTAAGGGTAGTTATGTCATGAAAAAATACAATTGAAAGGTTGAGCGAGCTGTAGAAAAGTTAAAAAAAAAATTAGGCAAAATTTTAAAAACCAAAGTTGGTTGAATGGGAAGTTAAACCGTAGGTGGAATTGGGGTTAAACCCAATTTCATAAAAAAGAAGAAGAAAAACCTAGGATCATATATCCATGTGAGCGACACAAAAGTGTAATGGCAATGCAAACAAAAGTACATGAGTAATACTAGGGGTATTCGTTGAAACCCTTAGAAGAGTTTTTGTCTAGTGGAGCCAGGGTTGTCTCTCAGATTTAAAGGGACTATGCAAAAACTAAAAACATGGCCTTTTTTAACATACAAAAAGCACTAATTTTTTAATTAGGAGGTTGCCATTGACATCTAAAAATGGGACAAGGTTAACTTATTGATAATGGGCTATTGTATTTAGAAAAATGCATACAAAGAAATCATTAAGCTATCCTTGGTTGGTCAAAACTCATTTACCAAATCTAAAACTTAACCCAAAACCCGATGTCCAAGTAAATCGAATTTTTCATTAGTTTTTGTTTACATTTTTTAGTTTTCTTAATTTTTTAGAGTTTAAACCTTATTGAATTTATTCTTTTTTGTGTTTTTTTTGTAAGTTTTAACTTAAGTTTAAAGTAAATAAATAAAATCTGGACGATAATATGTTCACACTGTAAAGTGTGAAAATTTTATATTGTTCACACTCTTGTATGCGAACTTTTTAACGATGATCGACAATATACATCTGATTCTGTCTATACTGTATGGTCAATATTATTCAACATTTCGTAGATAGATCATTTGATACTTACTCTAAAATTAGAGAACAACTCATGAATCTCAAGCATGAATTCCTCACTATGGAGATCATCATCACAAAAAAATGATATCATTTTAAAACTTTTATCCTCACAAAAAAATGATTGAACTTTAAAGCTTTTCGACCCATCTATTTTACGATCAATTTTTAACCAAAATTTGATTAAGTTTAAAGTTTCAGAACCATGTAATTTATTGTAAGGATGATCTATATGGTAAGGAGTCATCCTCACAAGGAATAATCTCTTGAATTATTTCCTTGTGGGTTCGAAAGATGAGGTGTAAACAAAGTGTAACTATATATAATGTGATAATATAAAAATTAGGGCCCTCAAAAGGGCGACTGAGTGGAGCCTACATGAAGGTTGAAGATGATCCAAGGGCTAAATTTTTCTGTGAGGATGTTATCCTCATCACATAAATCATCTTTATAAAAAATTATATCATCTATACTAATATATAAATGGAATACCCCTTCCAGGTAGTTATTTCGTTGGATGACCTGACTTTTTATCAAATGCCAAAAATTACCCTTGCAGAATGAAAAATAATTTTGTTTTGAGGTTTCCAATTTATCCAAACAGGGTATTATTATCAATACGTAGAGATATTCACTCACCCACGAATTTAGTTGTTTCAGTTTTTTAAACTACTCTACTGTAAATTAAGTTTTGCGTTTTTACCCTTTCAGTTTTATAAAACTGATTGTGTACTTCAAGTGTAAAAATATATTTAAATATGGATATTTTTGTATATTTGTCTTAATGAGGTAGGTACAACGAATTTTGTTTCATAATAAATCTCCCACGTTCATATCAGTGTAATTATTTAGAGAATCACAATAAAAATGGATTCTTGATTACAGAATCACATAAAAATCTCAAAATTAATATGAGAGGTTAAACCAAAAAACAAGGAATGGAGTAGAAGATGGTGGTAGAATTATAAGAGTGTGAGATCTATAAATCTGTAACTCTCTCTATCTCGGAAGGGATATTCCCTTTACAAATCTAGATATTTTAGTAGATCTAATTGCTATATATATATTTTATTTATTTTTATCTTTTACTTTCTTTATAAATCTAGATTTTTTTTATATTTGAAAACTTAATAAAAAATATTTTCAAATATACATTCATCCTAAAGTTTTTTATGTTTTTAACTACAATTTTCTTTTTGCATATCAAGGATTGCTGGATAAAGTATTAGAATTTCAAATACTATAAGTATAGATTGGTGGAAGAAGATTACTAAGTTTCATGTTTAATATAGATTCCCTAATTATGTTATTTCGTGTAATTTTATTGTATTTTGAAAATATGTCTTTAACTTGAATTTGAAATCTTACTCGGAGTCCTATTTTGTCCCCCTTCTTTTAAAGGTGGTGTACATTCCCTCCCTAACCCAACCATTAAAAAATGCACTTTTCAAGGGATTGTGAAAGATTATGGATTGACTTTAATTTACAACTTTTAATGGTTAAATTAGATAGGGAATGTACACCATTTTTTAAAGAAGGTGGACAAAATAACATATGAACTCTGTAACAAATCTTACCCATTTAAATAATGCAATTTATTTGCTAATTCAGAGCACAAAATAATACATTTGAAAAAAATTAACGGCTAATACATATTATGCACGCGCATCGTGCGTGCCTTAGGGCTCGTTATTTTAAAAGTTTCAAAACCCTCAAAAGTTGGTTGAAGTTTAATAGTGATTAAGTTATCTCTTTTTACTGGTATTTTCACCAGTAAATTTTATGGAACAATAAGAGCTTGTTTGTTTGTTTTTTTTTTTGTTTTTTGTTTTTTTTTTCTGAAAACCATGTCTGAATCTGACTCGGGGTTTAAATTGGGCCGAGTCAGATTTCAGATTGTTTGTTTTTTTTATTTGGAGTGTCTGAGTCAAATTTTGACTCAACTAAAGGTCTGAAAAAGGGTTGATTTGAGTCAGTGAAAATTTTGTACTGAAAAGTTTATCTGAGTGCTGAGTCACCCTTTTTTACAATTTTGTCCTCCATTTGTTTTTAAATGACCGAATTCCTCAACCATGTAAAAAGGATCTCATGGTTTGTTTTAAGCTAGTCTTGATATGTTTGTGCGAGGCATATGGGCTAGTTCTTTTAATCTTTTTTTTCACTTCTTTCTAAATAAACTTTGTTTAATTTTTGTTTTTTTTGTTATATTTTTACTTCTATTTTTTTTTTCGTGATACCTTGTGTACCTTGTTCCAAGGAAAGTCAATTTTTTCTTAAAGATACTTGTAACTATAATAAGAGAGATTTGTTGACAATAATTAAGCGTTTCTTAGAGAGAATACACAAGATGGATTAGCTTAAGAGTTCGACACATCATCTATATCGGATGAGAGCATGACATGTGACAATAGTATAAATAAGGGTAAAAGTGTCAAAAAGTCAGTCAGACATAATTTATTAAAAAGAATTCAGATGAAAAAACAAACAAACTTAAATTTAAACAAGTCAGATCCAGAGGACTAAGGTAGTCTCAAATTCAGATTTCAGATTCAGAAAAAAAAACAAACGCCACCTAAATATTTTTGAGGACAATCTAAATGGTGAGAAGAACATCTTCACAAAAAATTAAACCCTTAGATCATCTATATGCGCCCAAGTCCTAACACGCCATAATGTCTTCCAAAGGGTCCCCTTAGCATTACTCAAAGTGGACTTCACCCATCTGATTCAAAGCACATCTTTCACAGATCAACGAGGGAAGATGCAAATGCCAGCTAGTTTAGTTGGTAAGGTCTGTTGATATTGATAGCACAATCTTGAGTTCAAATCCTGTTTGCATAAAATGAATTAAAAAATGTTGGAAGGCATGCATAATTCAGGAGCGTACGAGCACTATTTGATGTCGATTGTTGATCCTCCAGTACTTACAGGTGGGCGGTTTCACTCTCCCTTATCTCCAGTTAGTTAGTGACGTTTTCTCTCTTACACTCTTATTTATACTTGTAATTGGGTAACAATCCCAACTTCATGAAAAAGAAAAGAAAAACGGAGGGGTTATTTGGTAACGAACCGAAACTTTCAGAATGTTTGGCTATACAGTTAAAAGAACTAGATCAAAATTATCCAGTAAACGATGTGTTCCTGAATAGAGAACCCAGTTAAGTTCAGTATTTCCTGAACCAGAATAAAACTATCCAAGGATAACCAGGAAGCGTAGTAGGGGTAATTTGGTCATTTCTGAAAAGCTGTCTGAACTCTGAAACATTTAAGCAGTTTTTTACGATAGACATATATGGCACAGTAAATTAGGAGGAGAAACGGAGAAGAACCGGAGAGAGACTGATCGACGACGAAGGTAAAAAAAAAAAGACGCCTGCTTTTAGCTTCAATTTCTAGGGTTTCGTTTTGTTCTTCGTTATGTTCGTCACTGAAACCCTAATTATCGCCATTGGTCACCAATTATAGATCTCAAAATATCATTCTTGCAAATAAAATTCTGCTTCTTGGTAATTAATTTTCTTTAGTTCTTATGTAATGTCCAGATTTTTATTTTACAATTTCGTCTGTTCAATTGGTATTTTAAGTTCGGAATTTTATTTCTAGACCACTTGTGATGTTTCTCATGCGTTATATAAAAATTGTTTATTTAGGGACAATGTCTAGTTTTTTATTTTTTCAATTCGCAGATTCTGTTTTGTTGCTGAAACTTTAACATTCACTAATCATGATTGAATTCGCCGTTTCCCCCAAAAAACAAGTCTTAAAATTCACTAATTTTTTAATAACGCATTATTCGTATTTTTTTTTTTTTGAATTTTTTTATAAACTTGTCTTCACTAATTTGCAGGTGGCTATGTAACGAGGATGAATTTCATGGACAATTTTTTGTGATGAATTTCATGGACAATTTTTTGTTATATATATTAATTTAATTCTCATTTTACTTTTTGTCATTGAAGTCTTAAAATTCACAGTCAAGAAGGAATGCGTCGTGCCCTAACTAAAAGTTGATTGAAATTTTCAACATCTCCATTACAACAATGAAAGCAACACTTTTTTTTATTGACATGTCTTCATTTTTATGCAGGTGGTACCAAGTAAATGTTTAAATCAGGAAAGGACACAAGAAACCACTGTTGTTGTCCAAATTTTCATAGAAATTGATTAGGGTCAGCAGCTGGAGCATTATGAGCACTGCTCCTAAAAGATTGCATGAAGAGGGTGGTCATACCCCGAGTTCAAAACATGCACTCGAAGATACAAGCGTATTTAACAATAACTTATCTGGGAAGTTGGTTCAGACTGTTCCTAGTGAATGTCAGCCCCCACCTTTTGAAGCAGGATCAGATGGCCGGCCAGCAAAAGTGCCTCGAACTGAACCCCGTGACAGTGATAAACGGTTTGCTTTACATTCGATGTATCGAATTCCATCATCATCTAATGAGTCAGGTCTAAACCATTTAGGCACTTCTGAAAACAGATTGGAATCTAGAGACACTAAGGACAATAGGGATACAAAGGTTGAGAATAGAGATGCAAAGGTAGAATCTAGAGAGTTCTACGCTGAGGCAAAGATTGACCCTCAATGTGCTAAAGGTGAGAAAGCTGCAAGGTCAGAAAATAGGGGGGATGATATTAATAAAGAATCAAAACATGATAGAGAGCCTCATATGGATTCTAAGGGTGATATCAAGATGGAAAAGGATGGTTTTACTGCAGGGAATAGTCCTCTGATTTGTAAAGAGCCCAAAGAGCACCAAAAAGGAAAAATAAATGCTGAAATGAGTGATGGTTTGGATCCATGGCGTATTTCGCGAAGCAGTTCACACATCCCAAGTGAGATTGCAAAGGATGGTTCAACAGCCGAAAGGAGGGATTGCTTAGAAACACACGAGGCTGTTGGGGAGAACAAAATTGATTTGAAAGTCGATGATAAATTCAAAGATAAGGAAAAGAAAAGGAAGGATGAGAAACAAAAGGATTGGGGAGAAAGGGGCAAGGACAGAAATGACCACCGAAACATCCTGCAGCTAGGTAATAGTAGCAGTGAACGCAGAGAACCAACAAGAGAAGAAAGAGAATCTGAGAGGTGGGAGAAGGAGAGAAAGGATCTTCAGAAAGAGAAGGAGCGATCAAAGGAAAGGGAAAAGGATCATGTTAAGAAGGAAGGATTGAATGGCTTTGATAAAGAGGGTTCACAAAATGAGAGAGAATTGGTGGATGGATCCTTCAGGATGCCGGAGCAGGAAAACCCAACGCTAGAACAGAGGAGACAGAAAGAATTTGATTGCTGGAAAGCTGTTGACAGGGATTCTAAAGACAGGAAAAGAGAAACGGATGTAGATGTCGAGGGTGATAGGCGCGAAAAACAGAGTAGGTGTTATGAAAAGGAATCAGATGAAGGGTGCATGGAGGGCGATGGAGGTGCAGAAAGAGAAAGAGAAGGTTTCAGCTATGGTGTTCAGCAGCGTAAGAGGATGCTTCGACCAAGGGGATCTCCTCAAATAACTAATCGGGAGCCTCGTTTTCGTTCTCGTTCGCGCGATAATGAAGAGTACGTTTATCTTGTATATTGATTTCAATTAAAAAGCAATCTTATGTAGCCTGCTAAGTAGTTCTTATGCATTTTCATATATGCTCCCTGTCCCTGTAACGTTATATTGTGCATCATCTTATGAGTTACGACTTACGACGTATTCATTTATTCACAGACTAATTTTCTTGAGGTTGTCTTCTGAAAGCCTTGCATCAGGTTTCTGATTTATCACGTGAATGTTTTGCTTAAGTTGTGTCTTCCTGATTTTTATGGGACCCATAGTTAATCTTGTCTTGATTGGCCATGATTTAGGAAGTAGTTGATTGTGGTAACTTTTGGTGGTCATACAGAGCACTTTTCTGGAGTGAAACCATTGCTAGTTAACAGCCAAAGAACTAGGAGTTAACTTATATACTGGTATTAATAAAAGAAAACAGAAAAGGAAAAAAATTGATGCTGGGTTACTCTTTCAGATGGTAAATATAAAATTCGTTATCGATAAAAAAATAATATAAAATTTGTTGTTAAGCTGTCCGTAAGACAAACAATGGCAAATGCTGGATTTTCTTTTAATTGTAGGTAGATTTGTATATTTTGTGGAGGACATCTTTATAAAATTTTGTAAAATGACTTCTTTTTTAATTATGCATATCCTTAAGTTAATTTCGCTGTAAGGAAGTGGGTAGGATTGGAAATGGTCTCTAAACCAACGTTGGCTAGTGAATATGCTCATAATTAGTCTTTTGGGCATGTAAAACTGAACAAATTGAATGGTTGAGATGTTTCCAGAAAAGCTCTCTGATGTATGCACGTGTAGGGTTGGACCCATGGTATCCATCCAAGATACGAGAAGAATATCTCGGTTACTTATTTTAGTAGAATATTTAGGATATTTTAGATATTATCTCTTTTTAATTGTTTTCTATTTTTATTAGATCTCTTTTATTTAGTTTCCTATTTTATTATGATTTTCTTGTAGCCCAAGTATCTTAGGTTTATAAATAAGGGCTTTCTTTTTATTGTATTTCAGTTTTGAAGTAATGAATTAATTAATTAGTCGATTGATAATCGATGAGAGTCGAGTTTGGTTTGATGAAGTTACGCTTCCGCAAAAGTTTGCATTACTCTCTCTTTTGTGGGACTCTATTCATCTGTGCTTATTTTTCCTCTTTATACATGACCTAATTATCTCATTGTCTCTTTTATTTGCAGATTACAAGGTTAGCCAATAAAATCCTTCTTTTACAGATTTGGTTGAGCTGATTCAGTTTACAAGTTAGAAGAGAAACGTGTCATGCTGCAAAGCTGTTTTTCCCTTTCAGAAATTTAATCTCGCCAACTCTTTCTAGTTTGCAATACTGGACAATGACCATTTTGTTGTGATTCTATTACTTCTTTTATTTCGAGTGCTCAATATTGTGCTTATGATCACTCTCTTACACGTGGTATTTCATATATGTAATTGAACAAATAATTGTACTCCTCTTACCATGTTATGTATGTCTAAGGGTGGTAGTTATTGTTATGGATCTGGCACCTCCACAAACCCGCAAGAAACTTTCTCCCAAGTCCTAACAATTCTCTAATAAAAACACACATATACTCCCATTGAAAATAGAAGGCACCTCCGCAGGCCCTCCCACCCTTCCATGATTGATATTTCATCTATTGTATCCAACATAATAAATGGGTAAGTTAGTACACCGTCTAAGAGCCATTCCACTTTCTCAACATATTTATTTCTTCCTTTCTTACTTACATATTAGGATTTTGAGAAGTCCTCTTTAGAATATTGGCATAATTGCCAGGGAAAAGAAGCACAAGAAGTTATCGCGTTTTTACAGGTTTAGAAAGAGTATAAACATTCATAAACAATTAAGAAGATCAAATTATTTGGTATTTAATGATAGAAGAGATAAATCAGGACAATTTTTGGTTTTAATTGCATGTTTGTTACACTTAAAAGCTTTTGTGTTTGTACTGCAGATAAACCCGAAGTATCCACTGTAGTTTATAAAGTTGGTGAATGCATGCAAGAATTGATAAAATTGTGGAAGGAATTTGCAGAATCTCATGAAAATAAAAATGATGAAACTTCTTCTTGTGGACCAACATTGGAAATTCGTATACCAGCTGAACATGTTACTGCTACAAATCGTCAGGTAAGCACGCAATGTAAAATTTCTATTTTTAAGAACTATTAAAGAATTTGGGTTTTATGCTTCATTAGTATATTGGATTTACTTGGCTGCTTGTTTCATTCTTGTTGCCCTTCTTCATGGGCCTCTAGAAGTTGACTTAGAAGGAAATTGCTTCCAGCAGGAGTAACTTATGGAAGCCTTGTGGTTTGACATTGACACTAATGGCAGATTTGATGTGGACTTGTTGGAACCTATATGTTAGTAATGTAACCTTTTGCGGAAGCTTTTCTTCATCTCACCAATATTGACTCTCATCGATTCTCAATCAAACTATAATTCATTTATTCATAAAATCCGATTAACAATGAAAATAATGTCCTTATTTATAAGTTCTAATAGCTTAGGCTACAAACAAAAGGTAACTAAACAGAAACTAAATCTTAATCCTTAAAGGAAACAAGATAACTAATTAAAGTACTTTCTAAAATAAATAAAAACCTAAAATATCTAAAAGATACAAGATCTGATATACCCTTACAAATATCTTTTAAAAGATATCGTGGGTATTTTGTGGACCCCACATGATACGTGATCACATCAATTCTCCTCCGCTTCGAAAAACTCGTCCTCGAGTTTGAAGCAAACCCAAAAAATGCGTCACCAAACAGCATCTTATCGACGTTGAAAGAATTTTCAGCAAGGTCTACATGCACATGGTTCATCATAGGCAGTACGTGCACATCTCATGCCATCGCCATGAACGGGCATATGAAAACCTTGGCCTGTTTATCCTCTCCAACGTAAAATGTGTGTTTATGGGTTTTAGGGAGCCCATAACCCATTTGAGGTGTTGCGGCACCTCCTAGCAAATCCTCCACGGTTGGCTGTACGTTGTCAACAGAAATTACGTTGATTCCTCCATCGCGGATCTCTTCGACGAACTCCATATCCAAACCTTCAAGAGCGTTTCCTTTTGCGGAAGCGTTTCTTCATCTCACCAATATTGACTCTCATCGATTCTCAATCAAACTATAGTTCATTCATTCATAAAATCTGATTAACAATGAAAAGAACGCCCTTATTTATAAGCTCTAATAGCTTGGGCTACAATCAAAAGGTAACTAAAAGGAAACTACATCTTAATCCTTAAAAGGAAACAAGATAACTAATTAAAATACTTTTTAAAATAAATAAAAACCTAAAGTGTCTAAAAGATATCAGATCTGACCAGATCTGACATACCCTTACAAATATCTCTTAAAAGATATCGTGGGTCTTTTGTGGACCCCACATGATACGTGATCACATCAGTTAGTTTGAGCTACATGCTGCTGTCTCCAGCAGCCACAGCCCGACATAAGGTCACCATGCAGACAAATTTTTTCCATGGATCTGAATTTTAAAATAGCGTGTATGGCGCTAACCCTTTTATTTGGGATCATGGCATGGTGATGATTAGGAGAAAGTTCACTGTCTCATAATCTTGATTAGAGAGGGTTGGATGTGCCCCGATCACTTCCTTATAGATTTAAGCCTAGTGACCAATTTTAGCACCAGTATATCTTGCTTGCCTTGCAAAATTGTCTGTGTTGGAGCTTTATGGGTTGTCAAAAGGTCAACTGCTACTTAGACTGTGTTTGAATTGTTTTACTCTCTTATTCCAACAATATATGCCATCCAATACCTTGGTACTTCATCTTTAACAGAAGTTATAAGCTTGAGGATTTCGTGTGTTTGGGGCTTTAAAATAGAGGCTGTGTAGTCCTTGATTGTAACTATCAGTTGCACGAACACCATTTCCTCATATTTACAAAGACCTTAACCTTATCTTTAATGTAACTTCTAGTGACTTATCAACCTAAAGTTGTAAGTACCTTAGAAATGTTTTAGTTTGTTTATTGTAATTGTAGGCTGGTTCAGTGTTTTGTCTTAACAGATACAACTTGAAAAATATTTAGGGAAGGTGTGTTTGGTAGAAGATTAACAGCTGAGCCAACATTCCATCTTGGAGTGCTGTCAAGAAATACGACTACTAGTACTGAAAAATAACAACTATATCAGAAAACTATTAATTCTACTCAAGTACCTTTCCCTACTCATGTATTTTATGTTTATGGAACACTGGAACTGCTCTTAGCTATTAGGATCTTGATGCAAGTTCATATCCTGATTCAATTGTATAAATCTTTGTCTATCTCGAATCTCTTAAATATTGTTACCTCAGCACATAGAGATATGGGCATCCCAAAGTATACCCATCGAACAGATATTAGTGTTGTAGTTTGATAAATTACAGCAAACTAAGATGTACTTTTCCCTATATATCATCCATCATAAAGTAAATTATGGTCTGTATCCATATTTAATACCATGTTAACTGTTCTGGACTACCTTTTTGTCCAACAATCTCCTCTGTGGTGTTCTATAGATCTAGCTTTATGTGCAGGTCAGAGGTGGCCAGCTGTGGGGAACAGATATATATACAGATGATTCAGATCTTGTTGCTGGTATGCAACTTGGTACCATTGCATTTAAATACTTAACTGGTTCTCCTATTAGTCCGACTTGATGAGATTAATAATTATGCTGTATTATGGATCCTATTTGTCAGTTCTCATGCATACTGGTTACTGTCGGCCTACAGCGTCCCCTCCTCCGCCTGCTATTCATGAGTTACGTGCAACCATTCGAGTGCTACCACCACAGGAGTGTAAGTTTACATATTAAAGTATTAAACTTCACCTTGCCTGCCTATTGATAGACCTTTTAACTTGGGCAAGAATTTCTTTTGACATATGGTAATCAGTAAAAGTATGTACTTATTATGCTTCTATTTGCAGTTAGGATTTTATGGTTATATTAACTAATCACTCTTTGTTCATGGATATATTTTACATTCATTGTAGGTTACATTTCTACTTTGAGAAACAATGTCCGTTCCCGTGCCTGGGGAGCTGCAATTGGTTGTAGTTATCGTGTTGAGCGATGCTGCATTGTGAAGGTTACAATCATTTGCATTGTGTTAATTTCTTTTCCCTATTTCATGTTGTTTCACATATCTTGTTGAATGCTAGATGCTATTACCTCGAATTTTCAGTAGGAGATAGTTGCTTCTATAAGTTTCTGATCTACAAACTGAAATTTTCCAACACTTCGTATTATATGTTGTTTTTCTGTTCTCTGAACGTCTTTCGTATTTCAATCTGTGTTTTGGAGTATTGCCTTCATCTAATCATCTGTACTATGTTACTTATCTATTATCTCTCTTCTCTGTTGCTCACCTATTACCATTCACTAATTTGATGCTTTTTCTGCAGAAAGGAGGTGGGACCATTGATCTTGAGCCTTGTCTGACACATACGTCATCAGTGGAGCCTACTCTGGCTCCAATGGCCGTTGAGCGCACAATGACCACAAGAGCTGCAGCTTCGGTATTAGTATTACCCTTTCTATTTTTCCTTATGCATAAAGTTCATAGCTTTTGCCAAAGTTCATGCTTAACCTTTTGTGGTGTTGGGGCTTTGTTCCAACCAGTCCCTTTCCTGCTTCCCTCTTTTTCTTCTCCTCTTCTAGTGTATGTTGACCGTTGAGCATCATGTACTACAGAGTTATTTTGGTGTTGGTAAAATCTGCCATATTTGATGGTTAGGGTTATATAGTTCACTCTAGCTAGCTAAGCTTTTTCCAAATAAAGAATAACCACTGTTGAATGGTCTTCCTAAGTGCACACAACTGCACAGTGGCTGTTGATTGATGTGCATATACCTTCTCAATGTGCAGATTTTGCCTCTCCTACTTTAGGGTTTTCTTCATTTGATTCCAATCATGTTAAGCTTCTATTTGTCTGTTTGTTCGTTCGTTCATTTTTTTTTTTTTCATTTTTTTTTTCTGTGTTCTATTTTTCCATGCATCAATTGTTGGCTCAGTTGCTTTGATCAATTGATGGATCCTGACTGATTATTCTTTAGCATTGTTACTAAAGCTGGCCTTTCTTTTCAATTTGGAACCATATGGTCAGAAAATAACATGTTTCTTGGGAATTGTTTTTGATATCCCCTGACTTTTGTTATATGTTCCACTTTGTAGCGGTAGGTGTAGTGTTTTTTTTTTTTTTTTTTTTCGCGACCTGTTTAGCTTCCTTGGGTGCTTATTTTCATCAGAACTGTTCTTTTTTTTTCCCCACCCTCCTTATTCTTGATGCAGTAATCCCTTAAAAAATTCTTGATGCAGTAATTATTTGCTCCAGAGGAATGTGGTTTTATCTCAATAACTGGATGAGAACCAGTTTTTGTTTAGAACATGATTTTCCTAGATTTATCCATATCAGAATTTTGTCATGCGAAATCATGCTTTTTTACTGATGTTCGTATCTTTTTTTTTTTTTTAATCATGAAAAACTAATTTGGCTTTCATTCTGTAGAGTGCATCACGACAGCAAAGATTTGTACGAGAAGTTACAATACAATACAACCTATGCAATGAGCCCTGGTATGCTTTGAAACTTCCGTTGGTTGGTTTTGATGATCTTTTTTGGTTATGTTATCATTCCAGTACGCATATTTCATCAAGAAGAGTTTTGATGATGCATCTGTTCTTTAAGTTGGTCTGAAGATTCAAAGTGAATGTAATACGCATAGATTTCCTTGTTTATTATCTCTGAATTTTCATTACCCTCGTTATTTTTAGGACACAAGTAGAATCAAATGCTTATCTCGGAGTCACTAAGTTGGACATATAACTTGTTTCTTACTGAAAAAATGAAGTTAGACATGGGGCTTATAGTTGTTCCTTTGTAGAGTCTAAAGTTTTTGCAGAAAGGGTTTTAGAGTTTTGACCCGTTTTACTTTCTAAATAACTCAAATTATACCTAGTGATGCATCTAACTTGTAGACATGTTCTTATCTGCTATTAGATTTTCTATAGGTCACATGTCAACAAGGTTTGGACAGTGCAAACTGGTACCAAGTCATCGTGATTGAATTACCAAAAGAAATGATACTATATATCCTTTACTACCAGATTTAATTATATCAGTTGTGAGCTTCATTAAGTGTGAGAGACTCCAAAAATCACTTGTTACTTAAACCCTAGGAAGCACGGACACGGCGAGGGGACACGGAAACGGACACGGACACGGCGCGAGTTTTTTTTCCTTAAAATTTCAACTAAAAACAGGACACAACACGAAGACACGACACGGACACGACACGGACACGACACGGACACGACACCCTTAGAGAAGTGTCTATATAAGAGAGTTGTTAGTGCCACTTCCACTTTTGATCGGTTGTAGCCTAGGTAGTTTTTATTTAGTTTTTCATAAATCCACTCAAAACTTGTTAGGTGGTGACCTTCCCCTTTCTTAGTTAAAACCCTTCCACTACCACCACTTCCACCACCGACTACCACCCTCATCACTTCCACCACCACCACATCCACCACCGACTACCACTCCCATTGCTTCCACCACCACCACCACCACTTCCACTACTAGCTACCACCCTCATCACTTCCACCACCCGAGTAGAGATTGAACCCGAGTACGTGATATCGGTGCTGAACAACTGTATTTGTACCCAATCCCTACATTACTGAATGATCTTTCTTCGTTCTTCCATCAATTCTCTTATACCCACTGATTTCCAAAACCTAGAAATTCCAATTCATTGGTGTTTGATTTTCATCCCATATTCAAGAGAACCATAACTGTTTGAAGAAGTTCCTCAATGATTTTTTTTTTTTCACAGTTCTTTTAGTACATGATATGACAATTGTTTGCTTTGTAAATGTATGCGTGCCAAACATGCGTTTACCAATTACACAGGAAACTACCAACTGTATTCATAATAGCCGCGCAAATCAAATGTGAGAAGCTTGAACTGGAACAGGACATCTACTTGGTTATATTTGTTCAGCACTGATTGATATCTCTAACTTGGGTTTTCCTTCAATCTCTACTCCGGTAGTGGAAGTGATGAGGGTGGTAGCTGGTGGTGGAAGTGGTGGTGGTGGTCGGTGATGGTAGTGGAAGGGTTTTAACTAAGAAAGGGAAAGGTCACCACCTAATAATTTTTGGGTGGATTTATGAAATACTAAAATAAAAACTACTTAGGCTACAACCGATCAAAGTGGAAGTGGCGATAACAACACTCTTATATAAGGAGGTTTGGGTGTAAATGCAGATAATTTTTTTGAAGAGAACTGTAAAAAGTACATAATTCTAGGCGAGAGCACAGTGGGAGTTGAGATGTTCTCAACTTCTCTATTTAAGAGGAAAACTTAAGAGTTCTTTAGGACATGAGCGTTTTATATATATATATATATACTTTCTTACCTACTTGAGGTGCTATTTACCTCCTCTTGAATGTGCATAGTTCCAAATGCCCCTATTGTACTATTGATCTACATCTAGAAAGTAATAACTAATTGATAATGGTTCACCAGAAAGTCAATGGGACATTTAGTTATTTTGGCTCTTGAACTATGGCCCAAGATGTGGGATCTTCATTTGGCAGTCCTGATCGAGTGGACACCTACCCCATTGCTAATTATGATGTATGCACTTTCTGTATGAAATTTATTAATTCACACAAACTTCCATCCCCTTCTACATATGATGTTTTTATATATTTTTCTGCGGTTGTTTTGGGGGATTTTTCTCATTACATTTCATATATGCAGTTGACCATGCACTCATTTGTTTTCATGCTTGACAAGTGCTACAGGATTAAATACAGTATAAGCATAGTTGCTGACAAGGGACTGAAGAAGCCCCTCTATACATCTGCACGCTTGAAGAAGGGGGAAGTTTTGTATTTAGAAACACATTCACACAGGTATCGGCTTTACTGTAATAAGTGTGTACTCTACATCTTTAATGGCTATTTTTTGGTTATGCTACATGATTGGTAACTTTCCTGTTGTCTTCTGCTATGAATTTTTGTAATGAAATTATGAATCATTTCTACCTATAAAAAGTAAAATACGGACCATATCTATGCACATTGGCTTTCTATCTGAAATCCACTAGATTAGTCATAGGAACAAGCTGTTTAACGAACCTAACCTAATAAGCTACTTTATGAATATGGAGATTGTTGAGAAATCAGGAATCAACCACAGTGACATAGACGAAAGATCTTGAGAGAACAACAAAAGTAAATGTCCATAAATGCACAAGGAATTGCAAAAGAATAAAATTTTGATATGTAAAAGAGTAAATTAAATCACCAAATTCGCTATATGTAATGTATTTGCTTGCTACAGATTTTTGTTTGTTTTAAGTACCAATATTACTGCTTCTAAAATGTTTTCTGGAGCGAGTTCCAGAACTCTTCACTGTAGAGTGGAGTTCTCTTTACGTGGATCACTAATTTGGCATTCAATTGGATATACGATCCTCTATGTTTGCCATGTGGAGAAGACCCACAACATTTCGATAAAAAAAAAGACCAAAGCATTAATGTACAATTTCATCACTATTCAAACTTTCTTAATTTCAAATAGAAAAAGTGGTAAAGTTACATCTTCCTTTCGCTATATGGCGACTGCTATCAGGCTGAAATAACCACATAGGCGGATGGTAAGGTTTTGAAACGCTTGGAATCCTTTGTTCTCCCGCACTCAGCTGCCTGTATTCTGCTGATTTCTTTCTATTACTGATTAAAGAGAAACTATTCTTTGCTTTGCTAAGTATCTTACTACTTGAAGTCTTAAACATGGTCGTCTTTGGTTGACCTGGGAAGAAAATGGAAAAACTTAGTATGTGGTTCACTTGTTCTAAATTTCAAATTGAACTAATTCTGGTTGTCACCATTCCAGATACTAAATCTTGATGAAAAGTTTGTGTTGCTGCAAGTTTTAATGCCATGATTTCAATTCCAAGTCTTTTTTTTCCCCATGTGTGCACTAAATATTTTGCGATGCCATATGAAGGTATGAGCTTTGTTTCATTGGGGAGAAGATGGTCAGTGCCTCTCAGGTGCCAGAAACAGAGAAGGAGAAGCCTCAAATTAACAATTCACGTGACCAAAATGGTGAAAGGTGTCTTATGGACCGTGAAACCACTGTTGTTGATGTATTCCGCTGGTCTCGTTGTAAGAAAGCCCTTCCCCAGAAAGTCATGCGTTCAATTGGGATCCCTCTCCCCCTTGAATATCTCGAGGTACTTCTTCTACATCTTTTCATAGTGGCACTTTTCCTAATACTTGGATATATCCTCTTGTGTTTGTTTTGGGGTGAAAATGGAAATGAAAGAGAAGGAAAAAAGCCTTTCTAGAACTGTGCTTCAAATACCAATAAGAAAAGAAAAATAAAATTCTTGTTCAAAATTTCCATAAGTTCATTCTTGTCATTAAAAAAGGTGATCTTCAATAGTATGACCCAAATTGAAACTTCATTCTCTCTCATCCGTCTGTTCATTTGGATCAGTTATAGGACATAGAAACCATAGTATTGCTGAGCCTACACAGAAACTTCCTAAACAGAAAATCAACTCAATTATATCAGGGAGATTTAGAATTTGGGTCCAATCGAACTTGCGAAATTAGGGTTTCGGTGTTAATATGTGCAAACTTTAGGTCCCAAACTAACAGTTGACTCCGTTGACCAACACCTGTCAAAAAATTAAATGAATTAATAAATAAACAGAAAGTAAATTAAGGGCTGATTTTTTGTGAGAATGGTTTCCTCATCTACGTGGTGAAATTTTGAGCCATCCATTTTAATGTTAAATTTTCAATGATAATTTTGATGGTGTTAGAAGTTTCAGATTGATATGATTTTTTACCAATATGATCTAAATGGTCAGGAGACCATCCTCACCCAAAATCAACCCTTGAAACATCTCCATGTGAGCGCCACAGATATAAGGTGATCTCTTCATCATGGAGTCACAAGTCACGTGATGGACGGTCAGACGAAGTTAGTTTGGGACCTAAAGTCTAAGTTGGGCAAACTTGTGACCCAAAATCTATTTTCGCAAGTTTGATAGGACCCTAAGTCAAAAGTTCCCTATATGCTACTATCCCTTTTTTACATCCATTCTTTCAGGACATCGAACTATTTATCAGATTTTTAGGATCATTCATTTGGTAAGGGTCAGGCAAGAGGTGGTTACCTAATGAATGAGTTCGATTTTGTTACCTGTCTAACAATGGTGAACAAAACCACACCATGTGATTGTAAATGGTCAACTTCATCCTACTGACCATTAAATTCCCCACCAATCTCATTTTGGGGTTGAATAGTCCTGACGTCGTTCAAAAAAATTGAGCGCCATTTTATGAAGCATCCAAAGCGGACAACCGCCCCCCGCCCGATCAAGTACCAGTTGCTTCGCTGGTAGGCCCACTTAGGTTAGGGGGGCATTGTCCCTCAGTTCTTACCAACCGCTGAGTAAGATGCATTGCAATTTCCTCTTCTATGGACGCACTGGAGTATGACCCGGGATGGGAAGAGAAAGACTTTTTTCTCCGGCGGGCTTTCTCTCGTAAAGCCAAAGACGCCCCAAGACAAGGTACAACTGTTGGGAAGGGGACATGATCAATGGATCCGGGCTGGGATAGTGGCGCCCATTCCTAACCAGCAAACGGAAAGTGGTCTTTCTGTCTTAGTATCATTCAATTTTGAAACGCTACCTTCTCTTATGGTAACTCTTGTTTTATTGTTGGCAGGTATTGCAGGAAAATCTTGATTGGGAGGATGTGCAGTGGTCACAAACTGGTGTCTGGATTGCTGGAAAAGAATATGCACTGGCACGGGTGCACTTTCTCTCACCGAATTAAACCATCGATTGGTACACTTCTGAGCAGTCATAATTTCTGCTTCTTATGTACAAGTGATAACTATGTAAAAAAATGCTTGAAAAATTGATAGGTTACAATTTTATGAAAAGCCATTCTTTTTTTATATATACGACTTTGTTCTGCTGTTGTGTACTTCAGTTCGTTACCTGATTTCTCAAATATTCATTAATAGTCTGTTTGGACAAGGGATTTTAGGGAGGGATTTTGTGGGGACCAGGGATTTTGAGGAAAAATATAACATGATTTTTCCACCAAATCTCTAGTCCCCACAAAATCCCTCCCCCAAATCCCTTGTCCAAACAGACTGTAAGATTTCTGTGGTATGTCTCACTTGAGTCGGTCATAAAACCTCTGACACTAAATAATGTTTTATATCATGATTTAGTGTTAAGAGTTACATTATTTAGGGTTTAAGTTTCGTATGGATTTTGTACGTTGTCCTTCGAAGGCCTTGGGTTCAATCTTTATGCGTAGGCAGGTTTACTCAATTTGCGATTTGCAGCAGAGTGGAAATGTCTTCTTATCCCCACTATCCGGAGACTTTTCTGTTACTGCGCTCCAGCGTCCCGTGGCAGGAAAAGGAAAAATGATACAACAGTGATATTACTATGAAGTTCATTTTTTGAATAACTATTAAAATGCCCATAACAGTATTATGATGGTTTATGCTGATTTACATGTATATCATTTGATGACGAGTAGCAGGATTAAGTTATTGAGTTTAGTAGTTCCTCGTATAAAAATCATTAACCCTAGATATGCATAACTCGAACCCATTGATGATCATGATATTTGAATTGTATTGAATTGGAACCATTGATTGAACATGACCCGTGCTTGTAAGGGACAAAGGCGTGCAATGTGAAGGATTTGTCTTAGGCTCATCGCCATGATTCAAGACAAGGTCACCATGGTTCTTTCTGACAGATCACAAAATGGCTCTAGGCTTCGACGGCAAATGACCTAGAGATTCTTGTTATGAGACCTAGAGATTCTTGTTATGAGAAACACTTCGGGGCAGATGTACGGCTTGTCCCATCAAAGTCGTGCTAAACAATTTGCATGCAGTTAACGATAGGATTAAGGGGAAACCAACTTTACAAAGAAGAACCTTTACAAAGAAGAACCTGAATCCTAAAAAATAATAATCTTCTCAAGATCCTCGGAGAATGAGCTAGGAGTAAATTCAATATACTCGGAAGAAGGGCTAGTTCGCAAACTAGCTAAGAGTCAGCTGCTCGATTAGTTTCTCCGTAAAAAATGTGGCCTATATGAAAGTAATCCATCTATACTATATATGAAGCTACAAATTAGCCGTTTTAATTTGGAAGTCTTGTTGTATCCTTTTAGTTTATTTTTAAGTTTTATGTTAAATTCTCATCAGTTTTACACTTTGTTTACACCTGTTGTAGCGCTCAATTAAATATGATTCAAAGGCTGATTTTTTTTTTTTTTTTGATGATGATCCACTCAATGTCTAGATCATATCAACCTATACATAGTCACCGGTGGGTCTACACAATACCCATTTTATTCTTAAATTTTACTTGCACATGTTTGTAAGACCATGTAGATAATAATACTTATTTTATTCTTACACTTTACTTACACGTGTTTGTGCGGCCATGTAGAGATAATCCAAGGGCTATTTGTTTTGTAACAATGATCTATCCATCGTGTAAATCAACATCAGCGCACGTATTGTCCCCAAGTGAGCCACTTAATATCTATAATAATGCGTCGCATACTTTGTCAACTAACACGCGATGATCCAAGAGCTGATTTTTTTGTGAAGATGATCTCCTCAACGTTCAGATCACATCAACCCACGAGTCGTCTCCATGCGTGACCACCTGCAATCTTATTTCCTTTAATAATAACGCGCCACATTAGTTGCCAACTCATACGCGCGTAGCGCGTGAGGTGGAAAACTGAGTTTGTCACGCGTGAAGCTTGTGTGGAGAGTGTGCGTGAAGCGCGTGTGAGGCCACACGCATAGCGCATTTGGACATCAAACCCACACGCACGAAGCGCGTGTAGAGAGGATGGACAACCAACTCAGACGCGCTTCGCGCATGTGGGGGGCTCGTCTCATTTAAAAGCTTTAGGATCCTCCTCCATGTGTCTTGCTAGCATGCCAAGGAGCCTGCCTTCGTAAAGAATGGAACAACAGTTTGAGAATCAGTCCAACGCAAACCCTGTTTATCCCGTGGGCAAGGGAAATGCCAGCTTCCACACCTTGCATTTCATTTCATAAAGAGTGAGTGATAAATAGTACGAGGCATAGTTATAACTTCTAGCAACTGCTGCAATAGCAGCATCACCATTGTAGTCTCGTAGAATTGCACCAAAACCTCCAGACTGACATGTTATTCAAAGATCCATCAGAGTTTATGCATCAAGTAATTCCTTCCATATATAGGTCTCTCTCTCTCTCTCTCTCAAGAGCATTTAATTTCTCTGGTATCGGAATGTTCCAATTGTAAATGAATTGCTAGGCTTACCGAAAAGCCTACATAATTTTCTACCGAAAGTACAATCTACGGTAGACGCATACCACTTTGGGAGGGATGCAAATCACGAGGTTCTGTGAAAAGGATAATGCTACACTTACAACAAAATCCTACAGAAAAACCTACAGAACGAAAATCTGACGGTAGTAATTATAATGTGGGTTTTTTTAATCCACACCTAAGAAGAAAGGGTTACGTTAACCCAATTTCTTTAAATTTTAAAGATCAATTTGGTGATGACATGTGGCAACTAAAGTTTCATCTTTATAATATATATATATATATATATATATATATATATNTAAATTGTTTAGATTTAATTATAAAGACTGCAGATAAATCAGGGCGACAGTTTACTAGATTTGATCCAATTATTCGTCGGTTATCTATATCGATCGGACAATACAAATTTCATAAAATGATGTCAATTGTATACAACTTACAAACCACTTTGTAGTTATGTTGTCGACTCTACATAATCGACAAAGCCATTTCGTATTGTAAGCTATATGGAGTCAACGGCTGATCTGGTAAAAAGTTGTGTTGAAATATCAGTTCCCCATTATAAATTATTTTAAATTTAGTTCATAGCTAAGCCAGGAACCTTTGATTCACCTTTCACGAATCTTTTACACCAAACACGAGTTTGGTGTTGCTTGGTGGGTAAGAGAACACCTCATCTGGGTGTTGTGGATTTTTTTTAAGAGAACCTTGACGGAGCGAGGAAGAATATATTAATCATAGAAGTGTAAAACTTACAGCCTTACCCAACCGCGCGCGCGGGGTGGGGTGTTGGGGGAGTGGGGGACAAGGTGGCCACCTTAAAAATACGGCCAATCATGCTGGACAGTTGACACCCAAACCGGGCCTAACCACCAAAAACTACCTGTTTCTGACATAGGGAATCCCCATTCTATCAAGACGGGTCAGCCCCACAAGGCGAGCGGGGAAGTCCGTTAAGAAAATGTGGTGTGAGCTGCTGGCAAGACCAGAAGTAGCCAAGAAATCCGCCAAAGCATTTAGTTCACATCAAGATCCATGATCTCAGCCTTATAAACAAGGACTCTGCTCATGCTCATATACTTCAAAATCCACAAGCAGCACTCTTTTCTTCTTGTCAAAGCTCATGGAAGATAGTGTAGGATAAGCCGTGTATACAAAATTGTTCCATCTGTTTCAAAATTTGGGATGGTATACTTACATTCGGGGGGAAATATTGCCTCCTAGGAAGGAGCCTTTGACAGTGCAAAGGCTGCAGAAAGCCCGAAAAGCATCGTCGGCAAGAGAGATTTTATTCGAGTCCTGTTCAACCAATTACAGCTAATTATTTGATCACTAGATTCCAAAAAGACAAAGTATGATTGTAGGGAGCTAATTGCTGCACCCACCATTTTCGCTCTTCACAACCACATCATGATTTACAGTTTCAAAAACACATCCCTACTTCTTAGGGTTAAATTTGGTACGAACTCCAATATTTTCACATATTAATTCTACTTCCCTACTTTCGTCAAATATGTTTAAACATTGAAAAAAATGAGTCGAGTTAGTTTTAAATCAAAATGACCAAACTAACACTCATTTTAAAATGCTCACAAAATCCACACTCACTCACCAAGTCGCAAGAGACATATCACAAGGGCAGTTTAAGAATTTTAAAAATTGAAAGTTAGTCTGGTAATTTCGATTTTAAACCAATGCAAACTTTACTTTGTTGTCTAATTTTTTTATTTAAAAAGTCACATTTTTCTATTGGACAATGAAGTTAGACTAAAGTCTAAGGGGGTTGTCAAACTAACAGCGAAAAAAGTAAAAAATAAGGATGTATGTCCAAAAACCCTTCTAAATGTTTACATGTAGTAGGTGTCAAATTGGAACAATGGGTGCGACAATTAAGATTCATGATTGTAATATTAAATTAAGGTAGCTGAGAAAAACTAGAAATAGAAATAGAAGGTGAGGGGAGAGTTACCAGAAAGTGAGATGATTGGATGAGCTCGGACTCGCTTGAGACTCCATGTCATCTCTTGTAGCACCGCTGCAAACAAGCCTCTGAAACTTTTTTGAGAATTCTTGGTAAGAGTGGACCTCCGATGGCTGCACTCGTCCAAGTGCAGTTTTGAAATGTTCCATTGATATTTCTGAGATTTCACGGCTCTCCTGATAAAGTTGTATATTATTAAATCAATAATCTCTTTAGATAAAGAATTCTGTATAGAGTTGAATTAAAACTCTACATACTTCAATAGCAGCAACTGCTGCTTCGCGGCAGATTAACGATATATCTGCGCCAGTACAGCCTTTGGTGAGAATCGACAGCTCCCTTATGCTGACGTCAGAACGACAAGGCATTTTCTGCACATGGATGCGAAATATTTCTTCCCGGTCAACATCATTTGGAGGTCCCACATACAGTAGCCGATCGAACCGTCCTGTCCAAATATTTGATCCTTTATTAATCACCAGTGGGCAGCACCGGATTCTGCACATGTTATATTCTAATGCCTAATACAAGAAAATAATGTTCATGGTTCACATAATACCTTTTCTCATGTAACTGGCAAAGGTGGGAGTAATTATGGGATGTGAGCATTTGTTTTTGGTTTTTTTTTCAAAAAAACAAAAAAGAAGTAACTGTTAATGGAATGACTAAAATATATTTTGTGCGTTTACATTTTTCTAGAATTTGAGTTATAAAAAGGAAAATTTTGTAAATTGACCAGCAAGCCACAACATCCAACTAAATAACAGTCGGGAACCCCTGTAGGCTTTATCCAATAGTATAGATGTTTCTAGATAGTGTATATCCTTTGGAAGTGAGAATGTGAATGAGCACCTGGTCTTAGAAGCGCTGGATCTATCTTGTCTGGGCGATTGGTAGCAGCAATAACAGTAACATCAACTCTTTGGTGCAAACCTGAACAGATGATCTTTCTGGAGTTAACTTTTAAAAAGAAAGAAGACATCATACAGGAGTTAAAATAATATTGAATAGTGGAGTAATAAAATAAGAATTTAGAACCAGAAAGACACTAGCAGACTAGCCATCTGGTGTGATTTCGCATAGAAGTCACATACTCGTCTATTTCTTAGAAAAGCTATGTCAGACGAGAATTTACGCAGGTTTTAGAAGTTTTTGTTCCTTCCAGATATATATCAGGAAAAATCTCAACAATAGAAAATTTTGAGAAAGATGAGTATTGTGCATTTAATCCGTTGTTTAAAGTTCAAGGTCCCAAGAGGAGGAAAAATATTGAAAATTGCTACAGTTATCTGTTCGTAAAGAACACTACGCCATTTGCACCTTTGATGGATAAGCAAGTATTGACCCATTAAAGAAAAGACTAAAATTCATGTATAAAATGTCATGTAAACATTTTCTTACCGTCCAACTCAACTAGAAGTTGACTCATGACTCTGTCGCCAACTGAAGCCCCATCATTTTCCTGTCCTCGGACAATGGCAAGACCATCTATTTCATCAAAAAATATGATTGATGGGGCATTGGCCCTTGCCTTGGCAAACAAAGATCTAACGGCCTTCTCAGATTCACCAACCCATTTGCTAAACAGTTCTGGTCCCTTAACTGCAAGGAAGTTCAACCCTGCTTCTGAAGCTACTGCACGGGCCAGTAGCGTCTTGCTACAACCTGGAGGACCAAACAACAGCACACCTGTTGGTGGGCGAGTCCCAATTCGCTTAAAGGCATCCTGATGTTTCTGTGGCCATTCAACCGCTTCCATCAGTTGTTTCTTAACCTCATTCTGCCCACCAACATCTTCCCACCTCACCTTTGGAACCTCAAGTATAACCTGGCAATCAGAAGTAGGAGTTGAGAGTACCATCCAAGGAATAAAGTCTTCACAAAAGGTCAAATTTCTAGATACACATTACTGTTCATCAAATATAAGGCACAAATCATTCAGAAAAAAAAGAGGCACAGTACAAGGCCAGGAGAGGAAATTAATACGTTATGCACAATGGAACTAATACACAATACCATACATGTGGACCAGCAATTCACCTATCTGGACCATTTGTTCCATCGGTTCATTCCTGGATGAGTTATGTGCAACAAATCAGTAAAGGTTCTCATTCCTTGGCTCAGATATGTGAAACCAACTATGGTCAGCATCCCATGAAGCATACTTTCAAATCTTAGTCTTCTCATCTAAAACCAAACCCTCGGATTATTAGAAACAACTAGTCATTTTTATCTTTGGGTTCTGCCACATCATACAGATGCCAGAGATTAAATGGGACAGATATAATTGATAGGCCATGTTGGACATACTGTGGTCAGGGTCTTTTTAGGATGGGTATACTTCTACTTCTATCATATTCTACTAAGTATTACGAAACAGATTATAACAACTGGTAACAACAAGGTACCTCTCGCATGGCACTGGGTCTCACTCTCATCTTAGCTTTTTCAAAATCATCAAATGTCACTATAAGCAAAGCTTCTTCTTCCATTACAGAAGCCACCTTGTCACAGCTGAAATGAACTGAAGTTTGAAGGGTACTAATGTCAGTCGACATAGTTAGATCTGAGGACGGTGAAGATGCAGAATCCACTTGATCCGTGGAAAGAATGTGCCCTGCATCATTAGTAGGACCCAGTGCTCTCGTAATAACATCTGCACAATTATCATATCCGAGACATGGAACCTTGGAATGCACTTTATCTGAAGTCCCTCCTGCAGAATCAAAAGCATTCTTGAACGCCACATGACGCCTAAGACAAACCAACGCCGCTTCATTACAGAGTGCAGCTAGATCTGAACCAACAAATCCATGCGTGGCCGAAGCAAGATTTCTAACTTGTGAGTCTGTAAGGGAGTGATCCATTCCATTCAGAAGGGAAAGTAGTATATCCAACCGCTGCTTTGGAGATGGCACCCCTGAAATTGAATTTTTTGTGTGAGAAGGATTCGGCTTGTAAAAATTTGTTATCAAACAAATACACATGACGCATGGTTTAAACAATGATATCTGTATGAAGGGGGAATTAATTCAATGCACCAATATAAATAATGCCATGGGCTGTTTGATGGAAATAACGTTGTAGAGATGTCTATAATGTCAACGGCCCGAAAACAGCTATACCTAAATCTATCTTCTCATGAAGACATCCAAACAATTCAACACCAAATTAGACATTGACACTGTAAGTAGCTAGTTACTAGTACCAAATAATTGCGGACTGAAAAAAGGACCTGCTTGGTACTCCAATATATTTCACGTAATGCAGATTTTTTCCTTCACATTCCCAAAAATTTACATTACAACTAAATTGGTTGTCAACAAAGAAATCCTGAATTCTTTTATAGTTCTAAACACTACTTCTTTAACCTAGAGCATGTATCCAAAATTGTTTACAGCACTTCTTCGAATGTGTTTAGCTGTGCAAATATTGGCATGAAACCATTGAAATGTCGTCTAAGTAACCAAAAATAAAAGACACAAATATTTGCTAATGAAACATTCATAGCGTTCAAAGCAGAACATGTGAAACAATCACTCTTTAAGTAACTTAACACTTCATAACAGTGTGTCTGATTATAAAACTAGTGTTTACTTCAGGGCATGGGAAGCATACAAACTCAAGATGAAATATTGCAAACTACCTATTTCAATTTCCCGGTCAAGTCTTCCGGGGCGTCTCAGTGCAGGGTCAATAGTATCAGGCCTGTTACTGGCAGCAATTACAAGTATGCCATCAGTTCTACTAATTCCATCCATCAAATTCAACAATGTGGCAACCATTCTTTGAGATAGCTCTTCACCTCCATCCTTTCGTGCTGGGGCAATAGCATCCAACTCATCAATGAACACCTTTAAAATGAACACCTTTTTAGTTATAGAAGCACAAAGCTAAACAAACACAGTCCACAACAACATATTTTACAAATGATGCTCTGTTGGGCCTAAGCAGAACTCAGGCGAGTGGGCCTCCTAAAATGAGTGTACTAAACACGCAAGCAATGAGACTGAGTTGCTAAAAAAATGAATAAATGGTACAAATTGATCAAGGTAAGCAAATGTACAAAAAGACGAAAAAAGAAGGTATAACTTTGGCAAATTTTAAACAGAGCTTTTAGTTTAGGTAATTCAGTAATCAAACTAGAGCAACATCAGTACATAAGGGTATTTGGCAACGCCTTAAGAAGTTGCTTTTCGACTTTCGAAAAGCAAAAAAAAAAAAGCATGAATGGATACCCAATTAGAAACAACATCTAGAAGTCAAAAAGCTACTACTGCCATATCACCTCCACCTCACCATCGCCATCTCATTACCACCACCATCAGCACCTCACCATCATCTTTGTGATATTGACTATTAATCATGTTACATTGCCATACTAACTTTTTTACTTATTAACTTATAAGTCAGTACTTTACAAACTAACTTCTAACTTCTCAGAGGTAGAAGTGCTTCTAGAAGTAGAAGCACTTCTATCTACTTCTGCTTGCCGAACACCCTCTAGGTAGTACTGTTAAGTATGAAGAACAGTTATTAAAGGGCATGACACCATGTTCCTGTAGATGAAGTTCCTAACTTCATATAGTATCACTTCTAAAAAAGCCAATTATCTGCCAAGGAAATGGCTTCTATTTCAAGACCTTGGACCACTTAAAAAAAAATAGATTGTATTGCCTTCTATGAAGTTCCTCATGGTTTAACTTCCAGGTTAAGGTTAGAAGTAACTTGAATCTAACTACCATGGCTTAGGGATTCGACCGCTATTAGATAAAGGAAAGGAACAACGGATTTCCTCAACAGATTATTCTAGAAAATACAGAAAGGAGTAAAAAAAGGCAACAGCCTAACGGACCTAACCCCAATAAGATATCATCCATACCTAAAAGTTTTATAAAATTCCTTGGCACCAGAGTCCATTATTCGGAGCAAGTATCAGAAGAGCTTAAGTTTATATCAGGTAGGTCTTCCAAGTACCTTAATATGAAATAATTTTTCTCGTAATAGTTGAGGAGGAGAAATGATAGAGCACTAGTACATCCTACAATCTTGAGCTAAGACCTTGACTATGACAACATATATGCTTGCCACCAAACCAATAGACCGAAATTATGTAAATATTCAACCTTCTTTTTCGAAAAGGTAATGAAAGTGACTTTCATTTCTAAATAAGTGAGATCTTAAACTATATCAGAATGTATAGGGCATAAAATATACAATCCAATTTGGATCTTAAAACAAGATCAGAGCATAAATGGCATAAAAGGTAACAGACTAGATCTTCTCAAGTTGCCTCCCCCAACATCCAACAAATAAATATCTTTCATGCTGCCAGAACAGACAATAATCATTCAAACAAAAAACTGGGTAAAAGCTTATCTGATAGGACAACACACGATCCGATTTGGATCTTAAAACAAGATCAGAGCATAAATGGCATAAAAGGTAACAGACTAGATCTTCTCAAGTTGCCTCCCCAACATCCAACAAATAAATATCTTTCATGCTGCCAAAACAGTATCATTCAAACAAAAAACTAGGTAAAAGCTTATCTGATAGGGCAACCACATACTTTAACATTCATCTTTTCAGAATTAACTTGATAATGAATTATTTGAAACAGAGATGGAACCAAAAAAAAAAGAAGACTCCTTTTCCAAGTTGGAGAGAGAAAAAAGAGGATCTAACCACAGCAGGTGCAGCTTGGCTAGCTGAATCAAAGACATCATGCAATGCTTTCTCACTTTCTCCATAGAACTGACTGATAATCTCCGGCCCATTTACAGAGAATAGGTTGACACCAGCATCTTGAACACATGAATGAGCCAAAGACGTCTTTCCAGTGCCAGGTGGACCATGGAGAAGCACTCCTTTTGTAGTTCGTAAACCCAGGCTGAAGCAGTTACAGTAGTAGCTAGTAGTGAACACGTACTGCTGAATATGTAAATCAACAATATAAACATTGCTAACTAATGATCGAAGGAAAGCTTAAAACATGATACATATATTTTACTTATTCTGATGCCTATGGAACATTATCTTGATAACAATTATAGGACTCAAAAAACAAATGGCTTAAACCATGTCAAATTTCATGTTGCACCATTGTTCAAGTAACCAGGTAGTACCTACTCTCCATGTAGCCTTTGTCCACCCTAGCATTTACAATGGTTAAGGTTTAAAACAAGAAAACAACTTGGATAGTGAGGATTACTGATGCAAGATTGTGCTTTTTACTTTAGAATATGTAATCAGATCAGATTAAGAACTAACAATGTCATAAATAAAAAATAACAATAAAAAAATCATAAATTGGCATGCTCATAGTCATAATGACATAATACGTGAAAGAACAACAAATAAGAATTATCAATTTCAGCCAAAAATATCCCACAAGATTGGACCCACAAATCTGAAATTAGAGGGTAAATGGAGCGTTATTACTCCACTAAATTCAGTTCAAGTCAACATTCTAAGAAAATAATGAACTCTGCTGCTTTCGTTCACGAGTCCGCCCAGTCCTTTCATAATGAAAGGTTAGGCCTTTCTTTTCAGGTTTCTTCGGAATCTGAAGTCTAAAATAAAGAACTGCCAAAATATAGCTGCCAACTGGTTGCGTACGGTTTCAACTAAGAGTTGTTTTATGATTCAGTTTGATTTCAGTAATCATTCCAGATTAGGAAGCATACTCTTACAACACAGGTCCTGTATCAACACCCTAAAGACGGAAGTTAGCACTTGCTTAGCCTTTTAACAAGTTCCAAAAACGAGTTTCAAGGCAAAATGCAGAGGAAAAAAACATCCTAAAGTCAGATACAATCTGATTTTTTTATTTTTTATTGTTGGAAAAAGATACAATCTGAAATTGATGTGAGAATATTTCTAAAGTTTATTTTCTTGGTATACTAATGAGAACATGCAAGTTGTATTGAAAGTAAAACAAATATTATCAATCAAATACGAAAATGGAAAGGAAGAAAGAGACCAGGGAATCATCAATGATCCACATAAAGATGATAAGTACCAAACCTTGACAGAGTGTCTTTGACTGATGAAGAGACAATTATTTCTTTCAAAATTGCAAATTCTTTTGACAGACCACCTAGTCTTGAAACATGGCCTGCCTCCTTGTCCTTGATGATTTTTGAATTAAACTCCACCGCTGGCATATCTCCTTCATATGGAATTTGTGTTTTTAAAGGCAATGAGGTATGTAGATGTACTTCTGTTTCAGCGTCTAAGACAAAGGCAAGTTTCCCATGGTCCACATCGGGAGTTGGGGCTGCATGACAAGACAGCTCATATCTTCCTCCATTAATCAATTTCTGGCTAGAACATTCCATTGATAACTGATTTGTACTTTCCACAATGAAAAAATATGTCTCTTTACACATGGGGATGGCAACAACATTCCCATGGAGTAAAAGGCGACCATGTAGCCAGAGTTTTGCACAGGCCTGATATATTTCCCTTGTACTTTTATCCCCAAGTGCTTCTTTTATATCTTTTTTTCGATCAGTTGTAGCTTCATCTATATCATATGCATTAGATGATGTCTCATTTGAATGGCACACACTGGGTACAGATTCTTGGCATCTTTTAAGAGAAACAGCAGGAGATTTAAGCTTTGACTGGTAGATCAATGGTGTCCTTGGGGATGAAACCTCTCCATTTTCAAATCGATCGTGCCGTGTTTCTGAGGTAGAATTAATGGGAGACAACATATCATCATTCCTTTTAGGTCCACTCTTTGATGGAACGAGTTCTAAATAAAGGTCCTTGCAATTGCAGAGTGAGAGCCAAGATGCTGTCATATTACTTGAGTTGTGCAACTTATCAATCCCATTTAGAATGCCATTTATGGTGCAGGTTTGAATGGGGTAGACAAATATTATCCTGCCAGAAGCAGGATGGCCCATTGTGCATGAAAGGCTCCATGAGAGTTGCACGCCATTCTTCGAGATCTAAAAAAACACAGGAATCACTCACTAGTTAAAAGCTTGAGGCCCAAAAAGAAAAAAAAAAAAAAAAAAAGAATAGCCCTACACTTGTAAGCCTAAACCTCGCGATATGCCAAGACTTGATGGTAAAAATGAAGAAAATGCTGTCTTAAGTCACAAGAGAACTAACATGATAGCAATTTAAAAGCACAATAAGGGTTATATAATATGCAAAGAGGAATGTTAGCATTTCATGGAATTCTAAAATTTCAAAAGTAGATAGGCCCTTCAATAAAGGATTACTCTTTAAATTCTTCCAATATATGATTAACAAGTTTAGGCCACTCTCTCTTCCATTTCTCCCGATGTTTACATCATGTGATGAGATTTCAAACTGTTTTCTATAAAACAGGTGCTTACGCTATGGTACAAATAATGACCTAAAGATTGTCATTATCAAGCAACAAAAGTAAAAGTTTCAAGCATTAGAAGACTGAACTTGTTTATAATGTGGTATCCTGAAACTGGTCATATGATTAGATGAAAAAGAGGGCTCTGTTGCACTGTAATCTAGTGATAAGTATGAGGTCCAAGAAGGGTTGTCCATCATAGTTTGCACCAGGTTGGCAAAGTGTTATTATTAGAATGGCATTTGCCTCCTCCACTTGGCATGTTCTGGAAGTCAGATTGTAAAATTGGCGCATGAAGAAAAACACCAATCAAAATCGCCTGCCCCCTCAAAATATATGGAGTTAGCACAACAACCATCTTCATCTTTTCTTGACCATTTTATTTGGAAAGTCTTGAGACATTTTAAAGTGGTTGATCATATTACATGGCAATGGAAGAAAAAATAATAATAATTGTGCCTCATCTTGTTGATAACAAAAGTTCCTTAACCAATATGTGTTTTCTTTGTGGTCTAGCATGGAGACTTTGTACTATCTTCTTTTTCTTTCTCTTTCTTTTTCTTTTTACAGCAAGGTTAGATTTGCCATTTGACTCTCGACCATTTCATATCACCTATCAATTTATTAGACGCATCTGCAATGTCTTTCACAAATCATTTGGGTCTTCCAAAGAACCCTATATTATCTCATTCCAGCCCACAAAGATTCCTCCATGTGCTCTACTTTTAAAGCATCCAAATAGCAATTTTGAGAAGAGGATATTTCACTGTCTTTTTCTTGCTTAGATTTTTAATGAAAATATTTTGCTGACTTACACACCAGGACATTTTGATGTTCGGGAATAGTATGAGTGGGAATGAAGTTAGAGCATCATCTTCATTCACTTTCTCCAACTGATGTCGATGGGATTATCCAAGATTGTATTTACGGGACAAAAGAAGACACTAAAAAGGCGAAAGCTACAAGCATTGTTTGAAGGAAGCTTTGTAGACAAAGGTTCACTTCTGTTATGCAAAATCATGTGCTTTTTCTCCCACTACGATACATACTAACTAGTAACTACTCATATAAGGAGCATAATTCTGTGTTATCTAATGTTCACCTAGTAACCAAAAGTACGTTGCTTATTCATTAGCCAAAATTATATGAATGAGCTGTCATTGTACAATGAGATTTCAACTATAGTCTTTCTTTAATACGCTCTTATTAATTAAAAAGAAAAAATAGTTTCTAAGTTAAAAAGCTTCTCTTTTGAAAGGAAAGGAGATATAGATTAGATATATTAATGTAATAGAACCATTTTCCTTTGTCCTTTCAGATAGAAGGTAATGTAATGAATATCCAAACCTCGGACGAAGGATAAGCCTTTGCAAGCGCAAAGTAACTCCCCACTTTGTTCGCCTTTGGATCCCTACTTTCATCTGTTAGTGACTCAAGAGGAGAGCCACCAAAAAGTTTCTTTCTAAAAGACGCAAGTGAGACCTGTGAAAGAGAAAATCAAGTGAAAAGAAACAGTTACATAACATCACAAAGCAAATATATTTAGGCTGTCCATTTTCATCAATCCCCAACATAAACTTATGCTTGCAAGATTTCATGGAGAAGGTAAAGAGTCTTATATCAAGGTCTAATTGTTACTTTACTAAAATCTACCAAGGTTCTTTCTGAAAAAGTTATTTGTTATACTCTATGAAGAAAGTATATTTTTTTAATGCCTCTTTTATGGTTTAATTCTCCACTTACACCTGCTTACATTTGGATTTTGGGACGAACGTTTTAATAATTTCATTCCCATAGGCTTAGATAGTTAAATGTTTGAAGTATATTTATCTCATATATGCATGATTTGCCATGCATGTGCATGACTTCACATCAAGACATAAAGATACATTTCCTAAGGGAATTATGATAGGTTCATCATGCACTAATGTAGGGGATGTGGTCCTTAAGTGAAAACTAAGAAAAACTTATAACCAACCAGGAGACTTGGTCCAGGACAATGATTTTCTCGGGAGCTTACGACTCCACAATCAATGGCACCCCTTGCGTGGGTATATTATGGTTGTCAAACCAAGGATAAAATCGGAGATTAGACTCTTTGAATTACTCTATAAAATATTTTGATTACACCACAAGGAGCATTTGCTGAAATCAACAATAAAGGGTATCACCAATCTCTGATAATAAATTTAAGAATTGAATGCAACTACATGAACGGATTCTTATGAAATAACAAGTGAATCTTTAAGAAGTTTTTCAAAAAGTATTAAAAATTGAACAGAGAGAGAAATATGGGTTACCGAAATGATGGAGCCAGGGATCATAGAAGAAGCAAAAAAGGCAGATTCAGAGAGCCAAATAGTAGCAACATTTGATCCCGAATAGGTCTTGCTACCCACGACTTGCCCAACAAAAGCAGATTTTGAAATCAAAGATGGGAATTTTATGGATGCATCTTCAATGAGAGAGAGATAAAAATGTTCGTCATTGATTTCAGGTTCTGGAGCAGGTGTTGATGATGATGATGAAGATCGAGGAGATGATGCAGATTGGTCTGAATATGAGAGCTTTGATGGTGGCGTCTTCGAATTTTTTCTAGGTTTTGAAGGCATTTTCTCTCAAATCCTTACTCTGTATTGTTATCTTTCTTCCTTTTGCAATAGGTGGAAGCAGAACACAGTTGTTAAGGTCCTCCTCTTGGTATCACTCTAAACGATTGCAGTCTGCAAAGTTTACTGCAGAAAACGTTAATGAAATTAAACTTATACCACTCCTTGTTATCAATGTTATGTCCACCTTAAAGGTGTTGTGAACATTTACCGCTGCTTGATATGCAGCTGTAGATGCAAAAATTATCAATTTTTTCTTTATTTACATATCCACCTGCAAAAAATCATTTACAACATTTTATTTATACAACAAATATCATTAAATAAGACAAAACAATACTACATGGGTCAAAACAAGTGACAACAAATCCTAAATCATAGAAGTTCTGAATTTGGTTTAGTGTTGGGAGTTAAATAATCCTTATCATTACTATAACATATTTCATGACTAGGTAGTTTGCTCAATAGTTTTGTAGGTGTTAGAAGAATGCTTAGAATGAATAGGGAAAACGAGAGCAAAGAAAAGGGGTTCATTTTTATACATCTCTCATCAATGGTTGCTTTCTATATCTCTTTGTTTTGGTTATGATGATGAGTAGATAGCTTTCTTAACTTTCTTATGATAATGCTAATAGTGAAATAACAAAAGATTCATTGAAACAAAAAAAATCTTAAAAGTCTTGATTCCTAAATTTACATCAGAACTATATATGTTTTAAGCTATGTTAATAAAGTTCAACTAGGAGGCTAGGCAACTTGGCCCGACTAGCGCCTAGGGCCTCCTAAACGGCGACTAGTCCTAATAAAGCGGCCCACGGTGAGCAGCAGCTACTGCTGTCTCATGCTACAACAACACAGAACACCATCTTTCATGCTACAACAATACAGAACACCATCTTTCCTGGTGACTCAACTAAACCAGGTTAGGACATTAGGTAGGGTTATAGTGGTTTGGGTTTTGGTCATTGATTGCTGGGTTTTTTTACGTAAGTATTTCTAGGTGGAACTGAAATTGGATAACTTAGTGGCTTTTGAGTTTTTTCAGAAGGTGCCGGTTGTGGTTTTAGTAATTGAATTGGAGGTGGTGGATTTGATGATTTTTTTTTTTTCTGTTACATTTTTTTAAAAAAAAATTTCTCTGCTGCTGCAGCTCACGGTGAGCAGCACCTACTGCTGTCTGCTGCTGCTGCAGCTCACGAAGAAAGAAGAAAGAAGTAGAAGAAAAAGAAATCAGAAATCGTACCTGAAAATAAAAGGTTTGTGGAGCAACTTCCCCTTCTCCCTCTCTTTCTCCTTTCTATCGAGTAGAAGTGCTAGTCATTAGGGTCAATGTTTGAAAACCACTGTTATAACGGTGTAACGGTTATAACGGACGTTATATTGTTATAATATAAAATAACGGTTTTTACATTTTAAAAAAAAAAGTATAGGCAAAAATAGTTTTTTATGTTTTTTTATTTAAATAAAATAATCGTGGTTATAACTGTTATAACAGTAAAAACAGTCATTCTTATGTAACGGCATTATAGTGATATAACATAACAATATAAGACCGTTACTATCATAACTGTTATAACAAACCATTTTTTAACCATTGATTAGGGTTAAAAAAAAAATTAAATAATTTAAAAAGGTTGATTCGCTCGCTGAGTCAACCCATCATAAAACTCGTCCGAGTCGAGTGAAACTCAGGAGTTACTCGGTTGAACTCTGACTCCGAGAATCGGGCAGGATCAGCTCAGCCTACCCCGAGACCTGAGTTATTCGTAACTCGCCGAATCAACTCGATCCCAATGACTTAGCTGATAAAATTTCAAAGTTCATACCTTGCAGAACACAACAATTGATTGTTAAAACAACATCAATCATCCTTGGTGAAAATGCCTGTTACGATCCACGACTTATGTAATCAATGTGGGACCCATAGGTTGTTATTATTTAGTTAGCTTAATTATGTGTACGTGAGTTATGGGTAGTTGTGGGTAGTGTGTTAGTGGGTAGTGTGGTAGTTGACTAGTGAATAGTTTTAGTTATTTCATAATATGAAGCACAGACATAGCGTGAGGACATGAACACGGTACGAGTTTTATTTTCTTAATTTTTTAACTAAAAATCGGACACGACACGAAAACACAACACGGATATGGTTCTCTTAGAAGAATGTTTGTGCGTCTTAGTTTCATATGTAATCTTATTATTGTATTTGATCAGACCATTAATGAAAAGAAGAGAAAAATATTTAGTTCAAGTAATTTAGTTTTAATTTAGTGTTAATTTAGTTAACTTTAGATTAATTCTTAACAATGCCGAGATCCTATTCTTGAATCTTAACCCACTAACCGTCTCAGATTTCAAAATTGTCCAATACTACTAGCAAAAGAATCAAACACCTTAATGGAACCCTTCCCCTCCCTTTCTCTCTGCTTCTACCTCTTGTCCACCATTAATGGACCTTTAGTGGGAAAGATAGATTAATTAGTCGATGGTGGGTATGGACTTGGGCTTGGGCACTTTAGGTATTTTTAAAAAAGAGTGTTGTTATTGGAGCTCCCTAGTTTGGATTGAGGGCTCACCCAGTTAAGAGGCATCCCCAAAATTTGCAAATTAGTTAGGAGGGATGACCTATTTTACTAGGGGGAAGGGTTCTCATTTTTTATTTTATACCTCATCACCCTCAACTAAATACACCCCACCATCACTACAACCGTCTCCACCACCATTAGCACAACTATGTCAACATCACCACACCGACTCTACAACTTCACCCGCTCCACCACCATCGCCAATGCTTAGAGAGAGAAAAAAAGTGAGAAAAAGGAGAAGGGAGATCTAGAGAGAAAGAGGGATCTAGAAAGAGATGAGATTTGGATTTGAACAAAAAAGTCAAAATTTCAAAAATAACCAACATAACTGGCATTCTGAAATTCGACCTTGGATCAAGTTTACATAAAGTAAACATTTTAGACAATAAAAAAACCTTTAATTGAAAGGATTTGGAACTATATTTAATGGTGGGCTTCATGTTGATCAATCGGGGTGACTTTACACTGAAATAGAAAAAACTCCAAGGCACGAACAACCGCTATCTTTTAAGAAATGTTTCTCCCCTTCCAGTAGAAAATCGCGTTGTCACTTTGGGGTGTTAAATAAATCTCTCTCAGGATACAATGGAGGTTGTTTGATTCAAGATGTGACTGCTTGATCAAACCAAAGAATACACTCTGAATAAGAAACCGATGATGCCCAAAAATGAGAGAAACAAGATACAAAACTGTTGTTATACTCTGAACTGGTTGTGAGTCTTATTTATAGACTTATTGGTATCTGTTGGTTGTGTTTGTTGGGCTACCAATAGTTGTCACCCCGCGACAACAACAAAAATGTAAATCTACAAATGAAATTATTGAAAATATCTAACACTTCATAACCTAAAATTTGAGTCCACCTGATACAAAATCAACTTTTTACCTCATTGAAGCAAGCATACTTATTTAAGCTTCCTACGCATATCTTACTAGGTTCACGAATCTCTCTTTATCTATCTACGAAAATTGTAGTCTATTAAAGAGAAAAAGAGAAAATAAAGCTTTTGTTGCAGTTATTTGATTAGTTGAAAAGAAAGGAAGATAGAGAGCTTGTTGTTGTTTTACAAGTATTTGAGAGTTCAAAGTTGAAAGGAAAGGAAAGGAAATGAAAAGAGAGGTAAAGAGAGATAGATATAATGCATGGGTGTGATGGCTAAGAAGACTCCAAAACTCAACTAAAAGTCATGCTAATACACAACAACAAAAATTTGCAGATCAAACTTTCCTGTGGTACGAAGCCAATGCTTTTATAGGGTTTAAGGGTGTAGCTAGAGTCTTGACTTTAGGGCATTTAGAGAGAGTCAACTACTATAATGGTCATTCATACCAAGTTAATTGTAGCACCCACTATCTCCAATGAACCTTGTGCACGGTTGTACATGTACATGTTCCTTACTCTATGTATCAAAGAGGTGCATGCATTAGAGGGGCATTGTTGTGATTCCATATAGATACAAGCATTTTTGTAATTTTTTTACTTATTTTTGTTCCCCATTTTTATACCACGACAAATTTATTCTTTCCCCTTATTTTGCACTAGTTTGTCACCTTTAATACTCTTATGGAAATGACTCAAGGCGATTCAACCCATCATAACACTCGCTCATGAAACTCGTTGAATCACTCGGTTGAACTCTAACTCGGGGGATCAGACAAGATCGGCTCAACCTACCCCTGGGACCTGAGTTAATTTGTGATTTGGGGAGTGCAAAAGTGTTGGTAAGTCTTTGATTGCCTTTATTTCTCTACTCATGATGTCGTATTATCACCATGCATGTATATTTGCTTAACATTATAGCTTATGTCAGTGGGTGTGGACATTGAAATAGTGTAGCTTGGTTATAATTTTTTTGGAACCTCAATGAATCCTCCAAGTATGACACTGGATTGAAAGCCCAATAGATAATGAACAAGGGTGATGTTCTATATGTACGTGTTTTTGGCAACCCCCCTTGGAATATAGCTGTTAATTTATGAAGTTGCTATTTACAGAGATTTGTAAGTGGTTTTGGCAACTCCTTTAGAATACACTTACTAACTTATGAACTTGCTAATTTTTGTGTCTTTTTTGGACTGAAATTCCTATTTCATAGATACCTCTTGTAATAGCTATAAATAGGGAGGTTCTAGGACATCCCAAGGTATCAAATTAAGAGCTTTGGTGTTCCTAAAGTTCAAGGAGAGGTAAACCTAGAGTTTTGGTCTTCTTGTGTGCTTCTTGTGAGTTGTGAGGGTGAGGTTTTGAGAAGTGAGATATCTCTATAATCATCTTCATTGTATTAGTTGAATTGATCGTGCTTTTGTCCGAGGTTTTTACTCGAGTTTGGGGTTTTCCTTGTAAATCTTGTGCCTTATGTGATTGGTTTCTTTGTTCATCTTATTTTCTCGTTCTTGTTACATCTTTCTACTTAACGATCGCTGGGTTGGACCTAAAAATCCTAACAAACTGGTATCAGAGCTGTGTTAAAGTTGAAGTTGAAGAAGTAGAAGATGGCTACAAGGGTTTCAAACTCCGCAAAATTTGATGTAGAGAAATTTGATGGGCTGATAAATTTTATCTTGTGGCAAATTCAAGTCAAGGATGTGTTGATCCAACACGGTTTGATCAAGGCACTAAAGGGTTGTGTAGGAAAACTCGCTGATATGGACAACGATAGTTGGGATGATTTGGATATGCGGGCTGCGAATCAGATACGGTTGCTTCTCGCTAAAAATGTCTTAGAAAACGTTTCACAAATCAGTAGCGATATGGAGCTTTGGGAGAAACTGAAAAGCTTGTATCTGATGAACTCTCATTCTAATAGACTATTCTTGAAGGAGCAGTTTTACACGCTGAAGATGAGTGGCGGTACGTCTATTGTAAATCACCTAAGTGTTTTAAATTCAATTTATTATGAACTTGAAGTGTTATGAGTGAAAGTTGAAGATGAGGATAAAGCACTTCGCCTCTTCTTGTCTCTTCCACCATCTTATAAGTATTTAGTGACATGCTTGAAGAAAGGAAAAGAAGCTTTGAGTCTTAGTGAGGTTATTGGAGCACTCTTATCCGAAGAGAAAGAAAGGAATAAGGGGGATGGTGGAGTAGACCTGGGTTTATATGTTGGTGAGAAGAAAAAGAAAAACGTTTGTTGGAAGTGCGGGCAATCGGGTCACTTGAGACGAGATTGCAAAGGGAAAGGTAATGGGGTTCGCTCAGCAAATAGTCCTAATCAGTTCGCTAACCTTGTTGAAACCGTTAGTAGTGACAACGGTAAAGTTCTTTTGACTGCTGCTGATTTTGGTCATGAAAGGGACTGGATTTTGGATAGCGATGCCACAAGGTATATCTACACACACCAGTCATATTTCAATAGGTATGTGGGGTGTGGTGGTGGTGTTGTGTTGACTGGTGATGGCTCGGAACTATCGATGAAGGGAGTCGATGAAATTCGCATTAGGATGTTCGATGGTAAAGTTCGAACACTCAAATGAGTTCAACACGTGCCGGGTTTAGTCGGAATCTAATTAGTCTTTCCCAATTAGATTCTGATGGTTTGAAGTATTCCTGTTTCGGTGGAGTGTTGAAAGTTTATCGAGGAGCAACTATGATCATGAAAGGAAGCCTTAGCAGGGGCTTGTACACTCTGGTAAAGTCAGAGGTGGGTGGAGCGATGGATGGACCCATGTCTTTGGTTGGGGCTGTGATGTCTCATGGGAGTTTGGCAGTGGGTGGAGTTCCAAAAGCTCGGATTATCAAGAAGTGGGTTCCAAAGATAGCTGTTAAGTCCAAGGGTGACTTGGACTTAGCGGATCATCATCATGGATGATAGGCGGCCCAAAAGGGCGGGTGATGGGAGCACGATGATTTGATTATTTTGAAGAAGTGGGAACGGTGCTTAAGTATTCGCAGAGCAAGAAAGTAGCTGATTAGATGGGTGGTGTTTGCCAAAAAGACAAAGATTTGTAAGTGTTTTTGGCAACCCCCTTGGAATATAGCTGTTAATTTATGAAGTTGCTATTTACAGAGATTTATAAGTGATTTTGGCAACTTCTTTTGAATACACTTACTAACTTATGAACTTGCTAATTTTTGTGTCCTTTTTGGATTGGAATTCCTATTTCATGGATATCTCTTGTAATAGCTATAAATAGGGAGGTTCTAGGATATCCCAAGGTATCAAATTAAAAGCTTTGGTGTTCCTAAAGTTCAAGGAGAGGTAAACCTAGGGTTTTAGTCTTCTTGTGTGCTTCTTGTGAGTTGTGAGGGTAAGGTTTTGAGAAGTAAGAGATCTCTGTAATCATCTTCATTGTATTAGTTGAATTGATCGTGCCTTTGTCCGAGGTTTTTACCTGAGTTTGGGGTTTTCCTTGTAAATCTTGTGCCTTGTGTGATTGGTTTCTTTGTTCGTCTTATTTTCTCGTTCTTGTTACATCTTTCTACTTACGATTACTAGGTTGGGACCTAAAAATCCTAACATTATAGGCAGTAGATAAGGTGCAATTTTTTTTCCTTTCCTCATTGCTACTTTGTATTTGCCTTAAAACTTGAAAATAATTAGGTCTAGGAATCTAGTTCCAATGCCAATCATTACAAAATCATATAGATTTTTATTTCTCAAATTTACATCGTGTTCAAATTTCAGAATGATGTGATGGTTAAATCTTGAGTTATGTAATTTTCTTTAAGATGTTGTTTTGTGTAAATTGATTAAGCTTTCATCGAATTCTTGGGATTATTTTTAGTATTAATTTTAATTCATTGTTGTTAAATCGAATTATTATTGAAGGTTTGGATACTTTTAGAAAAGATAGATGCTCCAACTAGACTTTTCTAGGACTCAAATTCCTACAGATAAGCTAATGTTGTTGTTGCAAGTATAGCCCAACTGTTGCTCAGTTGTTGATGCTACACTACCGCAAATGTAGTCCATCTACTACTACTCACAGCTGGTTGGTAATCTTTGTATACATTTTTAGAAATATGTTTCCTTATGCATCATTAGAATATATTTCAAGGAAACCTATCAGCGGTCAACATGAACAACAAATTGGGCAATAATTGTGGCAAAATGCACAAGTTACCTGCTAGTACACAATTGCATTTTGATTTTGTACTTTTTTTGTTTGCTAAGTTATATATGCTGCTTGTTACATTTTGTACTAGTACATATGCGGACTTATCTTATGGTTTCGCAGTCAAAAGAGGTGGGCCGTACGTGTTTTTGCATGAGAGCTGCATTAAGAAACACAATGGGCAGGAAGACCAATTGTCCCAAATCCTTGAATATTAGGGATGGCAGAAATCCCTATGGATCCTAGTCACCGCAAGATCTACCCCTAATGTGGCGGGGATTGGTGCTAGTAATCGAGGACGGGGTTGGATTTGGGGGAACTGAGTCAAAACCCCACCGGAGACGAGGCAGGGACGGGGTTCTTTTAACTTATATATTAGAAAAATATTAAAATTAATGATGTTGTCCCCCTTGGTCGACATTATCTTTAAAAAAATTTATCAAATTTGTCTTTACCACTATCACACTAGAAACCCCATTCAGTCAACTATAACCTAAGTAATCAAAGTGCAGAATGTCCTAATAGAGCGTCAAAGCGACTAATTAAAAAAATATCATATGGTTCGGAGTGGGAGCGTGGTTTAGAATGAGAGTGCAAAGTTTTAGAGCAAGAGCGGCATCATTTTACAACTGTTCCGGTTGCTAAGCCTTTGACCAATAGTCATAACAAAACTTAGTGTATAACTTAAAGGGCTCACACGTCACTTCTTTGTTTCATATAATCTCAAATGATGCCAAACACAAAACACCAAATTTTTTTGTTAACTAAAACATTTTAGGATCCCTCTATACGTGCATTACACTTTTTTATTATGTTGAATTTGTTTGTTACCTTGAGTTTGTACTCAAGGAATACATTAGAAGGGTAATGTGCTATTTTTTTCTTTATTAACATTAGCTTTAGTCTTAAACCATATTTAAACTAGCGTGTAGACTCATATATATATAAAGATTCTTCAACAATTTTTGTTGGTCAACATAATGTGAAGATCATTATCGGGAAAAAAAAGATCTCTACAAGGGCCCACATGCATGTATATTCGCAGATTGTTATAATAAAATGGATAAAATTGTTGGGTTTATGCCCTAAAACAATTAAAACGACATTTTATGTGTTAATAAATAGTTTATTAATTTTGCATGCATGATAATAATAATGAGTTTACGTAGATGAACTAGTTGAATGCAAGTGTTGCATGTGGGAGATTTAGTTCATTAGCACATTGTTCGTAGTTTATTAGATCACGGTTCTGTTGACGATAAACTATAATGCATTGGTTAATCGTGTGATTTATCTCCGTCACCGGAGTGTTGACTCCTAAGTCCAATGCATTGATGTAACAAG
>MVGT01003325.1:260396-277774 GCA_002174775.1 Macleaya cordata | reverse complement strand
CAAACAGTGTGGGAAACACTCTTAGCAATCTAACCACCTATGGTACTTAGTGTTCTAAGTCACTTACCATCCTAGGATGTCTTCCGGTGGCGAGTTGAGTTTTTCGGAGCCTTTGTAGATTTCTTCTCTTTCAACCGAAGTGAACCGAGACTCACTAGACTCTAACTCAGAATTACAAGAGATTATCTTGAGTTAATTTTTGACACGAAATTCGACAAACATAAAACATGGACCTTTCAGGATTATTTTTCTTAAAGAAAAATTTGACACCTTTGATGAATTTTTTATTATATACCAGCGAATTCAAAATGAGTAAGAGTGCAAGATCAAATGGATTAGGAGTGACCGTGGTACTGAATTCAAAGACTCAAAAGTTATAAACTTTTGTGATGGAAACGGCATAAAACATGAATTTTCAGCACCCATAACTCCTCAACAAAATGGGGTTGCTAAAAGGAAGAATTGTGTGATTCAAGAAATGGCTAGAGTGCTTATGCATAACAAAGATCTAGCACAAAGGATTTGGGGTGAAGTTCTCTGTACTGCATGTTACTTGGTTAATCGAGTCTATCTAAGACCCAAAACTCTCAATACCCCATATGAACTTTAGTTTGGTAAGAAACCAAATTTAAGTTACCTTCTTGTTTTTAGGAGTCCACGCTACATCCTTAGGGATAGAGAAAATACTGGTGATGAAAGAAATCTTCATTGGGTATGCCTTTGATAGTTGGTTCTTTCGTGTCTACAACAAAAGGATCAAAACTATCATGGAATCCATTAATGTTGTTATTGATGATTCTAACATTTCTTTCTCTTCAGATGCAGCTGAAGATGACAATCTTGTTGAAGGTAAAACTATGAAAACTGAACTTGATTCAGATTATGATGATGATGCATCTACTTCACAAGATTCGGATGAAAACTGGCTGGACGATCTCTTCTATGATTTGGTGTTTTGATGAAGTACTGAAAAATAGTGTTATCTCTTGTTACATTTCATCACCAAAATAGTAAGCTCTCGTAAAAGATTTTGAGCTTGGTGAAATATCATAAGAGTGAGTTCTCGTAAAAAAAAAATGTTGAACTCTGTGTTTGAACATCAAAAAGAGTAAGATCCTGCAAAAAGATTGGGAACTCGATGTTCAATATTCTTCATCATGACCTCATAGTGATCTACTTGGTTCCAATATGGGTACTTTCTTGGTTATGTCTCCTCGGATAAGAGATGCTTGTAGGTCTAAGGAAAATATTAGGATCTTGATGGTGATCTATGTTTCATACAATTATACTTAAATATGAAGGTCACTAATAGGTTGTTATGTGAGATGGTTCTTTCATGCTGGGTAAGGTTCATATTTGAAGAAATCAATAAAATGGACAACCTTGTCTTATTTTCCTTTTAGGATGATCTTAGATAATGATATTGTTCTCTCAGCACACACAATCACATACATGGAACAAGATTATGAATAAAGTGGTATTATTTTTTTGAGAACCAACAGGGCTATGCTAAAATAAGATTTAACAAAATCATGTTTGCAAAAAATCTATTGTGATTATGTTATATTTTTCATAGCCTTTGGCAACAGGCCTATTTCACTTCAATCAAATTCCATATCATCCAGAATCTCTTGCTTTATTAGTTTTAGTTGAAAAGGATGTTATTGTTGTTGTATTTATTTTGGTTTAAAACTGAATTTTTTTTTCAAAAATTCTCAGTTCACTTTCGAAACCAACAAAGTCAGTTTCGAAACCAAAAACCATCTGTTGGCATTTTTCAGGGTTGGTTTCGAAACCAATATGTTTGGTTTCGAAACCAAAGACTATCTAACATCAATCTGTAGCTTTGGTTTCGAAACCAACAAAGTCACTTTTGAAATTAGTCTGTCCTTTCAAAAGCAACATAGGTGATTTCGAAACTAACACAACCTGACTTGTTTTTCATCTTCAGTTTCGAAACTAACTTCATTGATTTCAGAACCAACACGACTTGTCTTGTTTTTTCATCTTCAGTTTCGAAACCAATTTCATTGATTTCGAAACCAAAACGGCCTGTCTTATTTTTTCATCGTTCAGTTTCGAAACCAATATCATTGACTTTCAAACCAAAAAGACCTGTTATTATTTTTTTTTGGGGGGCTTGGAAACTAACTTAATTAGTTTTGAAATCAAAAAGGCCAGTTAGTTAATTTTATAATTGATTTTGAAAGCAGTATGGTGCTTTCGAAATCATCGCCCAGGCTCGCATTTTTTAGGGAAAAAATCGAAGGAGTATAAATACTCTCTTCGAAATAGAACATTATTCTCTAGTGTTCTATTCAAACTTGAGAGGAGTTTCAAAAGCAAAACTCGATTTTCCAAAGGGATTTCGACTGGATTTCACCAAAAAGTTCCTCGATTTTCATCATCTTCTCTGTGGATCTCGCGTTCTAGGGTAAGTGTTCCTTACTTTTTCATTTTTGGTTGATTGTATACTTTCTCTCTTCCCTAAAACCCTAGATTCAAGTTCCTTTCGAATCCACCTAGTGTTGAGTCTCAATGTCGAAACGAAAGGTTCTTGCTTCCCTAAATCCTTCTTCTAAGAAGTCTAAATCCACCTCTCAAATCATTTCTCCTATTTTTTGCCCTAACATAAGAGAAAAAAATTTCTCTCAAACATGCTTTCAACTCTACACTCAGCACTTTCAATCTAGGGCTTTAATTGTTGAACGATACGTTGATTTTGAGGTGGGATATACTCTCATTCACATTGGTGAATAACTTTGCTTTCGAAAATGGGGGGAACTATTCAAAGGGGATGGTACGACCTATCCTAGGTTGGTGAAGGTTTTTTATTCCAATTTTCATCGTATAGATAAAACCTCTCAAAGGTTCTTGACTATGGTGTGTGGAAAAATTTTGAGGTAGATGCCACATTCATTCCCTCCATTCTTCACATTGATGATGAAATTGATGCCATCTCATTTCCACTAAATCGAGACCCGGATAGAACCTCCAATCTTATTTCCCAAGAGATTGCACAGATATTGGTTGGTGCTGCTTTTGATTGGACCAAAGATTTTCCAACAGAGAGAGGCACTCTCCATTACCAGGTCCTGGGCAAGATTGCTGCCACAAATCTTTATCCTTGCAAAGGTAACAAAAGTAAATTGTCCGAGAATATGGCTGAGTTCTTGTACCATCTTGGGAAAAAGAACAAGATTTTGATGGCTGATTTCATTGTCCTACAAATGATCACCATTAATGAAGTTGCCAAGAGATTTCACACCCTTCCATTCCCTATGTTGATTGAAAAGATCTTGACAAAGAAAGGGATCAAAATCCCAGCTGGGGAGGTTTCTATAAAAGGGATGGGGACCATCAACATGTCAACTATTAACAAGATCAAAGGACAATTCAAAAGGAAGATGGTGGATGAACCAGAAGGACCACCTCCAGGAGAGCGTACATCCACTCCAACTCCAGTTGTTCCTCCTCCAAGCACCTCTCAGGCCGGTTCATCCTCCTCCTCCAAAGCAGCAAGGAGAGAGTTCAAAAGACAAGCTCAAATAGCTCAGACTCAGGCCACCAACACCATCCTCACATACATGAAGTTGCTGATCCTAGTGGTGAATGCTATTGCAGCCAAAGTAGGGGTTGAGGGTGTTCCTGCTGTGCCTGAAGAGGGGAGATCAAAGACCAGTCATGATCGCCCAATTGAGCCGGAGGACGAGGTGGATGATGTTGACTCTATAGATGAGTCTACAGATGGGGATGATGACACTGATGAAGGAGATATGATTGAGAGAGGTACAACTGCTACTACAGTTGAGGAGGATCCAGCTGTTGTCCAAAAAGGTAATGATGATCCATCCTTTGATGCAGAGGTGGATAGCTAGATTATTCTTTATCTCTCTCTCTCTCTCTCTTTGGTTAAATTTGTGAATGGTTATGATTATTTTGTGTTATTTTTCTTCATTTGCGACTTCATCTTTTACTTTCAAAAACTTAATTTTTTGGTTTTAAAACCTTAAATACTGATGGATGATTAAGTTTTAGTTAGTAAATGAATGGTTTGTTCCCTTTCTCCATATATATGCTTCAATGTATCTTCTTGCAAGAATTGGTTTTTCCCATCTTTGTCCATTTCTGACAAAAAGGGGGAGATGATTATAGTTCTAAATTATTAAATGCAGGGAAAATGTATGAGTATAGGGGAAAGAAGTTCATTCTTATAGGGGATTAGTTGAATTCTCTCCCATTTCTATTACAGGGTTCTTTTTATTGTATATCAGTATTACACTGTTTTGGTGTGAGCTTGAATGTTTGCAAGAAACTCTTGAAAGACTACTTCTAGAGTTTAGATGTCAAAATTATGGGGGAGTTTTATCTTTTTTTTTATTTGAGTTCATTGTGAGAGGAATTATGCTGTAATGGGGAAGGGTTATTTTTTTTATTTCTCTTAAATGGTTTTTGTCACGAAATCGACAAAGAGGAAGATTGAAAGGTCCATAAGTTTTCTCATGTGTTTTGTTTGTCGAATTTCATATCAAAGTTAAACTCAAGAAGGTCTTTGTAACTTGATTTATAGTTTAGAGAGTCTCGGTTTAAATCAGATTGAAGAGAAGACGTCAAAGAACTCAATTCACCACCAGAAGACATCTTAGGATGGTAAGTGACTTAGAAACCTAAGAACCATAGGTGGCTAGACCTTAGAGAATGTTTCTACTCCTTGAAAAACTCTTAAAAAGATTTTAAAAATGAAAAATCCAAAATCTGGGAAACTGGTTCAAAACCACCTAGTCGGTTTCGAAATTAAGAAACAAAGTTGGCCTATAGGCAACTTTGATTTCGAAACCACCATTGTTGGTTTCGAAACCAATTTCATCTGGAAACAGATGATTTTGGGTTTCAAAAGAAATACTCCTAGTTTCAAAATCAAAAGGTCAAAATGACTTTAGGTCCTTTCAGCTTCGAAACCATTTTTGTTGGTTTCGAAACCAAACTCTAAATTGGAAACAGTTGAGTTTGGTTTCAAATGCAACATGATGAGTTTCGAAACCAAAAGGTCAAAATGACTTCAGGTCCTTTCAGTTTCGAAACCATCCTTGTTAGTTTCGAAACCAAACTCTAAAATGGAAACAGTTGAATTTGGTTTTGAATATAACAGGATAAGTTTCAAAACCCAAAAAGATATAATGCATTCTAGGCTACTTGGTTTCAAAACCAACGGTTTGATTTCGAAACCACTCTACTGATTTTTAAACCAAACTTGTTGATTTCGAAACCATCGCCCAGATCTGCTCGAAAGTTTCACTTTTTTTGTTTCTTCATTTTCTATTAAACTCCATGTTCGACCTTGTTAGGTCATAAGTGATTACAGGGGTTAGTGGGGAGCTCTTTCTAGTGGAATAAGGCTATCACGGATTAAATCCAAGAACATACTCATTGCAAATGGTGTGTCTAAGATCTAGATCTAGGAATGCACTTATTACACTTAGTGCATTCTGGATCTAGATCTGCGAATCACCATTATAAATAGGGTTGATTTATTCATGTTCAAATCAACCAATCACCCCTAAACTCAACAAGTTCTTGGAGAGTTTTATCCCGAAATTCATAGCTTCTAAGCTTGTTGAACTTGGTTCAAATCTTTCTAATTTCAAACTAAAAACTCTATTTTTGTGTGTCGGTAGATTTTCGGTGGTTGAGCTTGGAGTGTCAAGCTCGTGGTGATATACTCGAAGAGTCGAGTATTGGTTCAAGGTGTGGGACTTGCGGAGTTCAAGTTGGAGACGCATCACAATACACTAAGAGGCAAATTCGTGGAGTTTGAATTTGTGGAAGAAGTGTACACCGTAGCTATTAGAGCGTAGAAGCAGTCGTAATTAGTGTCCATCGGGTGGTAAATTAGTTTGTAAGTTTTTATTAAATTTTAGTGGATTCTTTTATAGACTAGGTCTTGGGGTTTTTCCCAGATTGAGTTTCCTCGTAAATAAAATCTCTTGTGCATATTTCATTATTTGTTGCAAGATTGAAATATTCGATTCTTGTCCTTAATTCTGCAAATTAAGAATCGAATAAGTCAGTCTTCTTGTCTGGAGATTATTGTCTTACTCTTTATCACCTTTGTAATTTTTATTAGGTGATTTTGTGATCCTTGACCATTAGTCACATTGACATATGGTTTATCCAACTAAACAGTAAGGCATTTAGACTTTCACATTTGTATTCCACTTGGTTCATATTCATAGGTATTGGTACAACAGGTCCAAACACCTCACGCTTTGCAAGGGAAGCCTACTCTACTTGGATGACTTCTTTTCATTTTGGCCAATCAATTCTATGTCAACATTTCTCTATAGAGTGTGGCTTAATGTCATCATTTGTATAACGATTTCAGTAGCTACTGAGAAAGAAAATATATCGTTGATAATTATTTCATTGTGATCCCACATTTCTCTGGTGCATGCATAATTTGTAGAGATTTTCTCATTTATAGGTACCTGTCCCTCTCCTAGGGATTTGCCTTCTTCAAGAAGCATTTCCTCAGATAATGTGGATCATTTTGTTATACTTTTTCCTAGAGTATTTACAAGTATTGATTAGCATTTCCTCTTCCAAGGAACAAAAGCTTTTAAACCAAGTGGTCGTCCACGCTTCAGGCGTGCATTAGACGACTCATTTGCTGCAATTTTTCCTAAGATCACACGTCCTCTTAGGACATCAGCTCTCATATCATGTTTCTCTGGGACATCAATTTTAGCTGGAGCATTTACAACAGGTATATAAGACTTGGTTACTTTAGCTGCATCATTAAATGCATCATGCATTTCATTTGCAATTTTTTGGAGATGAACAATCCTCCGCACTCCAATTCCACATTCAGTGGTGCGTGGATTAGGATGAGACAAAGTTCATGTATTCTAAGAAATCTCATGTTATTCTTCTAATGACAAATCACGCCGTTCTATAGATGATGGATTTTCTCTAACAGGAAGATTGTCTCATCAAAATGACAGTCTGCAAAACTTGCAGTAAAAATATCACTTGTCATAGGTTCAAGATAACGAATAATAGAAGGTGAATCAAACCCAACATATATCTCTAGCCGATGCTAAGGACCAAACTTGGTACGTTGCGTAGGGGCAATAGGAACTTGTACAGCACAACCACAAACACATAAATGTGAAATATTTGGCCTATATCTAGCTGCATAGGAGAGAACAAATGATATGCAGTCGGACGAATCCGAACTAATGCAGTTGCATGTAAAATGGCATGTCCGCATGCTGCAACTAATAGCTTAGTTCTCATAAGCATAGGTCGAGCAATAAGCAGAAGACGCTTAACAAATGATTCTGCTAGACTATTTTGTATATGAACGTGAGCAACAGGATGTTCCATGTCAATGCCAACTGCTTGGCAATAAGCGTCAAAAGCTTGAGATGTAAACTCGGCAGGTCCATCAAGACTGGTAGACTTGATGGGAAATTCATAAAAATATTCACGTAATCTGATAATCTGAGCGAGCAGACGTACAAAGGCAACATTGCGAGTGAATAATAGGCAAACATATGACCACATCGCAGAAGCATCCTCCAAGACCATAAAATATTGAAATGGTCCACATTGGGGGTGGATATGCCCACAAATATCTCTCTGAATTTGTTGCAGAAAAGCTGGGATTCAACCACGACCTTGGTTAAAGATAGTTTAAGAACCAATTTACCCAGGAAACACGCTGCACAAGTACAATCTTTGGACATCAGAATCTTCTTGTTCTGTAATGAATGCCCCAGCATGTTTTGGATTATTCTACTAATCATGGTAGAACCTGGGTGACCAAGTCGGTCATGCCAAAGCAATAAACGTGTTCGGTTTATTGAACTTCTGGTTCATGACGGCATAAGATTCAACCCTTCTTATTATCGTATAATATAAACTAGAAGAGAAAGATGGAAGCTTCTCTAATATGTTATAAGATAGTTGACGTAATATAGAAGTATTCTATATCATGCTCATTCATTATCTCAAGGTGGTACCCATTACGACGCATATCTTTAAAGCTCAATAGATTTCTCCTAGATCTGGAAGAATACAATGCGTCGTTAATATAAAGTATTGTACCACCAGGTAACATAATACTAGCTCTACCAGAGCCTTCACTTAAACTGGTCATGCCAGTGATAATAGTCACGTTAGCCTTGAATATATTTAAGCTCGTGAAATATTTACTATCTCGGAGGATCGTGTGCGTTATTGCACTGTCTGCTAGACAAGCATCTTCGCCATATAGGCTTTGTTTGAATATGTCTCTGCTTGGACCAATATCCTTCGATATGCCTCTGCTTGGGTCTATATCTTTTAACAAAATAAAGTAAAAATAAGCATACATATAAAACATTTATAACATATATATATATATATTCACAAGTAAAAACTAGAACAACAAAAGTAGTACAACAAAAGTAGTACATCAAACTCTAGTTGGTATGAACATACTCATCACCAATTAGTTTGCTTAAATCCCCGCCTTCAAGATCAAGGAACATATCAGATAACTCCAGGTGGGTATCATTGGTAGGGATACCATTATAGATATAATTTATCTCAGCATCAGTTTTAGCTTTCTTCAATGAAGCCTGATAAAGATCAACTAGATGCTCTATCGAATAACAATTACGGGATAGGTGCCCTTTCATGCCACAACGATAACAGGTTATATCCAGATTTTTAGGGATTTTATTCTGCCAACCTCTCCCTTTACCCTGCTTCGTTTCAACATTATCCCTCTTCTGGGGATTATGTTTGGCATTATCCATACCATTCCACTGTCGATGGTACGAGGCATAGTTATCATTCCCATTCCTGGAATTATACCTTTGGTAGCGTCTACCGCGCCTACCCTTATAACCATGTTTTCTACGTCCTTGTCCTGAAACAGTCATTGCATAAGCTTCAGGTACAGACGCAGAACCAGCGGAACAAGATCCATAGTCCATTAATCACAATTCGTTATTTTTCTCGGCAACAAGATGGCAGGAGATCAACTCTGAATATTTCTAAAACCAACGCTCTTTATATTGCTACTGCAAAAGCACGTTAGAGGCGTGGAAAGAGCTGAAGGTATTCTCCAACAGCTGCTCATCAGTAACAGTATCCCCGCATAGTCTCAGCTGTGAGGTTATTCTGAATAAAACTGAGTTATAATCTGTTATTGATTTAAAATCCTGCAAACGTAGGTTTCTGTAATTATTCAAAGCAACATAATGTATGGCCATCTTTAAGTGGCCATATCTCTCTTTTAAATTATTCCAGAGGACTAACGGATCTTTCACCATTAAATATTCTGATTTCAGTCCCGCATGGACATGATGACCATCTTTAAGTGGCCATATTTCTCCTTCAAATTATTCCAGAGGACTAAGGATCTTTCATCGTTAAATATTCTGATTTCAGTCCCTTATAGATATGATGACGAAGGAAAATAAGTGCAGTAGCGCGACTCTGCTTGGTCGCCTGATTTCCTTCTCTTATAGTATCTGCGAGTTCTCTTGACTCGAGATGTAGTTCTGTATCCAGGATCCATGTTAGGTAGTTATTTCTAGAAATATCTAAAGTACCAAACTTGAACTTTGTTAGATTCGACATTTAAAAATAAAACTACACAAGTATACCTTTTTTATTTTGTGAGTTGCCCAAGAGCTTCGGGTTAACGACAAAATGTTGAGGACTCGAGCTTGTTGTAAGAGATTAATAGAGACTCGTGCTGATAGCATGTTATAATTTCTACCCTATTTGCATAAGTGTAAATACAAGAGTGTATACGAGAGAAAGAAGAGATAAGATTATATCCACTTGATAGGCTTGAAAAGCACTATTTGATTAAAACTACAAGTGCACAGTATCTATGGTGTAGGTATCGGCAAATATAGGTCGATCCCATGAGGAGTGGAGCAAAAACACACTAATTAATATTATTAACTAACTAATCAAGAAAGGATTAATTTTTAAGAAAAAAACTGTATTTTGAAAATAATTAAAGCAAACCTGAAGTATGAAAAATAACCAATTAATTAAAGTGTTAAGGATCTAGGAATTCCTTGTAAAATTTATTGTATTTATATTCTATCACAAAATAGTTGATTTTTGTGGGTAGTATGATAGTACCTTTGTCTACTACTTTCCCGATGATTTTATGATGAAAGCCCTAAAAATTAAGATCTCAAAAAGACAAGTTTGTTCTCGGCACATAATCGATTTTCTAAGTACTAAATGTGCATGGCATATTTAGTCAAAGAATAATACTTAAATCTATTAAACAAAGCCATTGTAATTATCAACCAATAATCTAACTATAAAATTTGCATGACAAATAACATGAAAGAAATAACTAGAAGATAAATCAATAAAGAGAAAAATAAACTTCGATTAAACTAATTGTAGACGCCAAATTTTCGCATACCCTGGAAAAATACCCGTTTTGGCCACACCTCGATTTATGTGCACAATTTAACAAAAAATTACTTTAATGTGACCAAGCAGGCTTCACTCCACTCGTCCAAAATTCGGCTCGAGGCCGAAACGAGAAGAGAACCAAATCTCAAGGAACCCCGAACTCGGAACGAAACCAGTTTGGTTGGAGAACCGCATGATTTTCGTCTGGTTCTAGTCCCTGGGCGTTGCCACGTGTTGCGACGGGATCAACCTACCCCATTTTTTCCCAAATCATTTGTTTTTGTCTAAAAAATTAATTTTTGAGGGAATTTTGTTTAAACAAAAATCAAATTTCAAATTGTGGGACCTATTTTCATTTTCATTTAAAAACACATAAAATAACAAAAAAAAAAATTTGAATTGAAAACAAAAAAAAATAGAGAGGGAGGTGTGGGGCGTGCGTGACAGCCACGCATCACCTCCCATCCCTCTCCTATTTTTGTGGGAGACAAGGAGGGATGATGGAGAGAAACATGGGGGGATGGTCGCCTGAAACAGGGAGAAAACGAGGATGGTGTCGGGGGCTTGTCGATGGAGAGCAGCTGAAAAGGGGGAGGGGGATCGTGAGAGGAGAAGGAGACTAGCAAGAAATAACTGAGAAAGAGAGAGATAGAAAACAGAGGGAGAAAAAAAATAAATAAATAAAAATTTCGTCTGATTACAGACGTTGAGAGGGGAAGAAGAAGGAGGAAGAAGAGGAGAAGAAGAGAAGAAGAAATGAAGAAAAGGAAGGAAAGAAGAAGAAAAGAAAGGAAGAAAGAAGAAAACAAAAACTTCGTCTGATTACAGGCGTTGAGAGGGGAAGAAGAAGGAGGAAGAAGAGGAGAAGAAGAAAGAAGAAGAGAAGAAGAAAGGAAGGAAAGAAGAAGAAAAGGAAGAAAAAAAAAAGAAAAAAATCGTCTGCAAGCAGACGTTTGGAGAAGAAGAAGGGAGAAGGAGAGAGAAAAAAGTTTTTTTTGTTTTTGTTTTCTTTTTAAAAAAAAAAAGGAAAAACNTTTTTTTTTTTGCAAAAACAATTTTGGGAAAAAAGTAGTTTTTTGTTTTTTTTAAAACAAAAAAAAAACAGGAAAAAAACAAAAAAGGAAGTTTATTGCAAAAACACTTTTGCGGAAAAAATAGTTTTTGTTTATTTTTGTTTTTTTCATTCCTTTTTCTCTCACAAGTTATTTGTAAAAACAATCTTACAAAGCATCCCTAGAGTTTTGGTTCTCTCCACACGGACACGGAGTGGGATCCACTTGTCGCCTCCACCACACATCGGAACGTAAAAGGGCGAGATTTCTTGCAATCGGGTCGACGGGCTCGTGCCGACTAGGTGATGATCCCTGCCTTATCTTTTGTTCTCTTCCATTGTTGGGATTATATTCCATGTGATGAACTGATGATGTAACAATGTTTTGACGATTCAATGAAATTTTGCATGCAATTTTGTCGATAAAAATATGGCAAATGTAAATTTCATTTCATGTGATTTCTAGCTTGTATTACGTGATATATGTTAGTTTTGCATGAAATAATTTATGACACGCATACACAACACATGATGTTTACGTGAAACATGGGTTAAAATCTTCGCATTAAATGTTTTGCATGATGCATGCATGAAATGATCAAGCATGTGACAATGAGGCATTTTTCACACGGAGCATAGTACATCGTTTTCGACATGAGTTAGTATCACTATTTTGCCATGTTTAACATGATTGACATCGTGCATGTGACTTCATCATTTTTGCAAAAACATTTTTGCATAAACATTTTTGCACTCCCGTCTTTATGCTTAAAGTTTTGATATCATAAGTTGCGTTAATTTACTTGTCTACTGATTTCAAATAATTCGTGACTTGTATTAGTGTTTTGATTATTTTGCTAGTTTGGGATTGAAACACTCAATAAGCCTCTGAATAAGCAATTTTGAGCCTGCGGGCCCATCCCATCGTGGTGGGCCCATGGGCCCTCCTTCCATTCCCCTATCTCTAGCCTTCGGGCTCTCTGTCGGGTTCTATAAGCTTAACGGCTCATTTCTTGAGCTTGGGCCTTAGGGCCCGCCTCTTTGCCAGGCCCACGGGCCTAGATCCATTTTTCCAGGGCCCAAAGCCCATCACCATCACTCGGGCCATTAGCACCTATCCTCTTCCTTGTGGGTCCAAGAACCCACATCCTCTCATGTCGGGCCTAAGGGCCTGATAATTTGCCAAACCCTAAAAACAAACAATAATAGAGATTAAGGTCTCTAGCTTAGTTCACCCTAGGGTTAGGTTCTGCGTGCTTGTAGCTTTAGGTTACATTAGCCTAGGATTGTGTGCTGTTTTCGAGGGTGTGTAGGGTTTCACCTGATGTGAAATTCCTATTCTATCCTTGCCTTTGTTTTACATGTCTGCTTCCAAATGCATCACATTTAGCTTAGATGTCTTCATACATATAGAGTCAGGGTCATCCTTAATCAGATTAGGAATCTTTAGATACCTTCGTGCGGTATTAAAGCATATGACATGCATCATTTGCGTCCCATCAACGCTTGCATTTCTCGGGCACACGTACAAGGTGTGATCCCCAATTCGTCCCTGGGTACGTCCTATATTGGACGTGACCCATCTTTCAGATTCACGCCTAAGGGCTGAATCTGCTTGTCGTTGTCTTTAAGATTCATGCCTACGGGCTGAATCTGCTTATCATCGTCTTTGTGACTCTCTGCTTTTGTCGTCTTTGAGAGTCTCTGCATTCATCGTCGTTGAGATTCATGCCTACGGGATGAATCTGCTTACCATCCACCTTCGAGATTCTCCGCTTTCGTCGTCTTGGAGATTCTCTACTATCGTCGCCTTTGAGGTTCACGCCTAAGGGCTGAACTTACCTACCGTTGCCTTCAGAACACTCTACTTTCGTCGTCTTTGAGAGTCCCAACATTCGTCTTCTTTCAGATTCACGCCCTATAGCGTCAATGAATCTGTTTGTCGTCTTCTTTCAGATTCACGCCCCATAGCGTCAATGAATCTGCTTATCGTCTTCTTTCAAATTCACGCCCCGTAGCATCTATGAATCTGTTTTCGTCATCTTTCAGATTCACGCCCCGTAGCGTCAATGAATCTGCTTATCGTCTTCTTTCAGATTCACGCCCCGTAGCGTCAATGAATCTGCTTATCATCGTCTTTCAGATCCACGCTCCATAGTGTCAATGGATCTGTTCATCGTCATCTTTCAGATTCACGCCCCGTAGCGTCAATGAATCTGCTTATCGTCACCCTTCAGATTCACGCCCCGTAACGTCAATGAATCTACTTTCGTAGTCTTTCAGATCCACGCCCCGTAGCATCAATGGATCTGCTTATCGTCACCCTTCAGATTCACACCCCGTAGCGTCAATGAATCTGCTTTCGTCGTCTTTCAGATCCACGCCCCATAGCGTCAATGGATCTGCTCATCGTCATTCTTCAGATTCACGCCCCGTAGCGTCAATGAATCTGCTTTCATCATTCTTCAGATTCATGCCCCGTAGCGTCAATGAATCTACTTTCGTCACCCTTCAGATTCACGCCTAGTAGTGTCCATGAATCTGCTTTCGTCATCTTTCAGATTCACGCCCTGTAGCGTCAATGAATCTGCTTATCGTCGCCTCTCAAATTCACGCCCTGTAGCGTCAATGAATCTGCTTATCGTCCTCTTTAAGATTCACTCCCAAAAGCGTCCATGAATCTGTTTTCGTCATCTTTGTTGGTGAGTGGATACAAAGTATGTCCACGTCACTGGCTTTTCGTCGTCTTTGTCTGTGCGTGGATACAAAGTACGTCCACGTCACTTGTTTCTCGTCGTCTTTGGGCACATCTTATGTTAGATGTGATCCCTCAGTGTATGGTGCATACAACACCATATCACATGTTTGAGTGTACGTGTACACATTGCACATATCACACCCCTTGTTTGTGCGTGGATATAAAGTACGTCCACGTCACTGTGCTCTAGGCCTACCGATGGCACATGTTTCTTCCTTTGCTGCATTCAGACAGATGGATGTATGCATCTTTCGCCCCAGAACTATTTGATCATGACACGTAGATTTAGGGGGCTTACTTACCGTAGTGCAGTTGTTTTTGTGTATGTAACATAACTTACTATCGATCATATATTTCCCTAAAAGTCTTTAATCGCGAAGTAGAGGCCGTCCTCATGGACGGGCGGTTGTTGGGTGCCTAACACCTTCCCAACCCGTACCTAGATCCCCTTATCCATTATCTCTGTACCGCAGACCATCTACTTTGAACTATCGCTATAGTTTTCTCGGAAAACTAGATTTAGGTCGATTTTCCAAAATCACGGGTCCTGATTCCCATAAATCATGTGGTGACTCCTCACATATCACATTCATACCCCTTCTGAGGTGGGCGAATCCAACTTATGCGTCTCCCACACGCGAGTCTCTCTCGTAGCGTGGTGCGCGCCAGATTCTGGCTCCACACTAATGATCCAAATATTTTGTTCAAGGACATAAATAAAATTAAACCTTACAAGCTCATCCCTTCACCCTAACAATAAAGTTAGAACCCCATGGGTTCAGGTAATTCCATTACAATTAATAAGAAGAAAAAGAAGAAAAATTACTATTTGGTGTCATCGACTTCTTCTTCCTCCTTTCTCTCTTGTATGCTCTACTTAATGCTTCTCTTTTTTTTTCTGTTCTTCACCCGAGCTACTCCCTGTGATGCCTCCTTTTGCTTTCTATTTATAACTTCACAAACCCCAAAAGTTACACTGCCAAATACAATTCCCAACCAAAATTGGATTCTGAATTTGTATAGGAAAGGTATTACTAAAGTTGGATTTGATTGATCCAAATCCAATTAATTAGATCGATCAAGAGAACTGAACTTTTGAGGCTATAAAGAATAGCCGTTGGATGTCTTATATAGGGTACAGGAATAAAATACGTGGGCATGCAGGATTGTAGAGAATAAAGGTTTAGGAGATTTTTAGTAAGCATGGGGTGGGGTCCACTAGGGATAAGAGTTTATATAAAAACAATATTTGTTTTTAACTGAAAACTTAATTTAGGACCCACCTTTAAACGTATGAAGCAACCAAAATTTAAGCATTTGATGACATCAGCATGATGTCATCAGTTCTCTTTTATTTCCTTAAGCCCAGTTGACTCTTCTTTGACTCATTGTGAACAATCTACACGTGCCATACACGTTCTCTATTGTGGCCTCAATATGTCTTTATGAGTACCCTTATCAACTCTAAGGATTTCCATTGATTTTGCCAATTTCTCTCACATTTCCTGCATACAAACAAAAATATAATAATTAATTTAAATTAAATAAACTAAGTGACCAACTAATATAAATATAGCGGTATTCCATGTCATATATACGTGTTTATCACCACTTCATCCGTAACTCATCTGTACAAACTATCCAAACCGTACTAGGTATATATATAGGAGGGGCATAAGTATGAAACTAAGTCTACCTTAGTTGCTTGACACATGTTACAATAGGTGTCAAGCTCATGCGATGGACAGCCACCAACTACCACGCTATAACACGTACATAATTCTTTATTTAAACACATATCAATATTGACTTAAATGTTAACTGTAAAAATAAGTGAGATAGAAAAAATAATAATGAGCAGAGAGAAACACATTATTGATGCCTTCAAATTTTATTTCAAAAAATACGCTCCCACTTTTTGTATAGAATTTCTTTGATCTCCGTTGAAAAAGACGAAGTGAAAAAGATGAAGACTCCCTAGTTCTAGTTTTTTTGAGAAATGATTTTTCAATATGACAAAATAAAATCAAACCTTAAAGTAGTGAACCTATGTTTCCTTCTTTCTAAACGCTTCAAAGAAAAAGCTATGTTTGATTCTTACATAGGACCGGTCGATGCTACATGACTCCCCCAAAATCCTTACTTCAGAATCTAGCGGGTATCTCTTGTATAAAACCCCCTCGGAACTCTTCAAAACCTAATTCCAATTTCTCTGAATTTAACATAACCTATAAAAAAATGCCCCCAAATTTATCAACTATGTTATTTTATCGCAAATCTAAAGAATCCAACATTTCTGAGCTCAAATCGACATCACCTATGTCTTCTGCGGAGATGTTTAAGAGAACGTATATCAAAATCGCTTATGCATTTCACATTTCACAAAGACCCTAACCTGTAAATAAACCAAGAAATCAGGTTTGCTGAAAAAGAAAGGGAGGAATCTGCGGAGATGTTTAAGGGAGGAATTAATTATTATAAATGAGGAATAAACGGAAACAAATGATTCGAACTGTTGGAGATGGAGAGATGGAGAGGAATAGTACATGTTATTCGATCTGCAACCTTTCCTTCTTTACCTACCTCTTCCGATTAATTGGAGTGAATCAAGTGAAAATAAAACTTCAATAAAAAAAAGAGCAAATTTTCTTTATCCCCCATTGTTAATTGAAAAATCACTTACCCCCTAAATCTTTCAAAAATCACTTATCCTCCAACTGTTAAAGTTTATGTCACTTGACCATCTAAATGGTCAACTTTATATCACGTGTATGACATGTGATGTGAAAAAAGACCTAAATACCGTCCTTTCTAACTAACCCAACTCATAGACTTGGGTTAAAACATACTTGGCATCATCCTAAAAGCCGACAGATGCACGTCCACGATTAAAACCCACAAAATGGTGACTCTCCCTATTAAAATCTTTTTCTTCCCTTCTAAAATACACTCTTCTTCTTCCCTACTTCTCAATTTCTAGATCATCACCATTAAAGCTCATTTTAAGGTTTATTTTGTTGAAATTTTAAGCATGGGAGGGGAAAAGGTTCATCCCAGGTTAATATCAAACCCTATTTTGCGCTCAAGGAAGAAAAACCATGGCTTTCTTCTTTCTTTTTCATTTCCTGA
>MVGT01003325.1:235520-260086 GCA_002174775.1 Macleaya cordata | reverse complement strand
TTTTGAACTTATAATTTTGTGGGTAGATTAACTGCAAACCCTCACGAGACAACACTCGTCCACTAGGGGTAACCTAGGGGTTTAACGGCTTGTTGCACATGCTAAGTGCAATCGCGATTCCTGCGAAAGTGAGTTAGGATTTTATTGTTTTCATTAGGATCAGTTTAGTTTTAGGTTTGCTCGAGGACTAGCAAAGTGTAAGTTTGGGGTTATTTGATAAGCACAATATATATTATATTTACTACCCCTATAATTATATTAGTTAGTTAATTATTTTAGTCTATTTCAATTAATTAAGTGTATTTTTGGTTGTATGCAGGGAATGTGAGTGAAGCAATCAAAATGTGGTAAAAACCGGCAAGTTACCACATTTGGTGAATGTTATTGGGGCTGCCACAAAGTACACGTGCGTATCGTACACTCACCGTCAAAAGAACGTGCAAGGTGTAAAAATTGAGCAAGAAATAAAGTGGGTCCCATGATCAACACACATCCAATTAGCCCATCTCGTGAACTGTTTACATAAAAAAGAAACAAATCAACTTTGATTTGTATGTGTGGACCATGTTAACAAACAAAATAAAAAAAGAGAAGAAACAAGCAGCTGCTTGTTTCTAAAAAAAAGAGGTCGATTGAAAGAAGCAAGCAGCTGATTGTGTTATTTTTAGAAGGTCAGTTCTTATATATATATATAAAACGTGGGGAGGGGATGATGATTAAAAAAAACAAGCAGCTGCTTGTTTCTAGTAAGTCGGCAGAATAGTAAAACAAAAAAAAAAGAAAAGGAAAGTTTTTCTTTTTAGAAACAACATGTTTCTTCTTGGGTTTTTGATACGCCAAAAAGAAAAGGAAAGTGGAGTTTTTTTTTTAAAGAAACAGCTGTTAGGGTTTTATTTAAAAAAAAAGAAGAGTTTCTTGGCTGTCGATTATTCTGCTCTGGTCTTTTGCACGGCAGCAGCAGCTGCTGCTTCTTCTTCTTCACTTTCAGGTTAAAAAAAAATAGAGAGACAAGGCTGCTACAGCTGCCGCCGTATTCTTCTTCTCTGCTAGGTTTTGGAAGACTAGCTGCCTGCTGTTGTTCTGCTGTGCTGCTTCTTCTTCACCCAAAAACTGCTGTTGTTTGCTCGCCAAAACTGCTGCTACTTGCTGCCTTCTTCACGTGCAAGAGAAAGGAGAGCAAAAGAGAGGTTGCTGTTGTGTCGTTGCTGTCCTGCTACTGTGCCGTTGCTACTGTGTCGTTGCTGCTGTGCCGTTGCTGCTGTGCTCTTTCTTCAACGCCAAATCAGCAAATTCCTGCTGCTATAAACACCCAAAACAGGGACAGCACTATATTGTTTGCAAATCTCATAAACCCTCCTCTTTCCCTTGCCTTTTAATTAGTTTTCATGATGAATTTATTTGTGAATCTTTTAAACATGAGTAGCTGATTTCTTTCGTTGGTTAAGGGTGAATTCAAAACCCTAGACATGGTTAACAATTAATTAATTTCAGAATTTTTCTTTCATCTCTCTTTCGAAGTTGTTAATATTTCACTACTTTATTTGTCATGAATTGCTGTCTCGTTTGTTTAGGTGCGCAACTAGATGAATGTGATAGTGATTTGATTGCTAGTTTAGTGTTTTGATTCGTTTTGTCAAGATTTCTAAACCAAAGTAGCGGATTTTCGTCAATGATTATGGGATATTTTTGTTTGATTGCAAGTGGATTATGACTCAAGTTAAATATACCGAGCTTGTGTGTTTATTGCTTGATTTAACCTATGTCTTTTGTGGATTATTACTTTCATTAAATTAAACTTAGAGAGCTTGTTCTAGGTTGTTTAATGGAAAGAGATTGAGTGAAGAGCTTGTTTTGCTCAACGACAAAGTGGAGACGAATCGAGATAATCGAGCTTGTGATTGTCTTAGGGTTATTAATTTCGAAAGAGAGTGAAAGATAATTCTAATCATTAACTATTAATCATGTTTAGTGGTGGCGAATGATCTCTTAACCATATTTCTCATCATATTTTCTTAACCTTTTAAATTCTGTTTTTCTTAGATTCCAATTTAGCTAGTTGCTTTATTTTAATTTGTTTACATATCAATTCGAAGTTAATCCCCGCCCCCCAATTTTGCGTGCAATGTGTTTAGTGTGTCTTTAGTGTGTCTACATAGTCTTACTTATTTCTAATTAGTTTAAGTAGGTTTTTGAATTTTATTTTTAATCTCTAGTTAGTTTCGGTTTGTTTTGTGTCAATAACTTATAAATTAGGAACAATCTTCTGCGGGAATGACCCTTGCTTACTACTATACTCAATAACGATCTTACTTAGTGCAGAGATTTTAAGTGATACACTTTTTAGCGTATCATGGGCACATCATATATGAGGTGTGGGACGTGGACCCCACACTTGGGTGGTTATAATAACATAGGAGGGAGGTGAGAAAAATCCTTCCCACGTAAATATTGTTACAAATATTATTATGGATTTATGCATAGTATAATAAAATATACACATATATATATATATAAATAAATTGTTCATGTGGACCCCATAGGGGTGGAGGCGGTTTTTTATGAGAAAAAGAATGGGAGGGTTGGCCCTACCCACTCTCATACACTTGAATTAGTGTTATTTTTGTTAGATTTATATGTATAATATATATTTATATATGTAAATTCAATCTTATACATATAAGATTCATTTTGCATTTGAGGTAAGTATGGACCCCACTTTTGGTTGGTCAAATTAACATGGGAGGAAGGACGAAAAATCCTCCCCATGATAATGATATTAATACCATTATGGTGATTTCATGTATATATATTAAAAATCATCAAAGATCTTTATTTTTTATAAATAATAAATATTGGATAAGTTTTATGAGGGCCCTATTTGGCTAGGACGTTGGTTTGAGGAGAAAGAGAGAGAGTGTGAGAGAGAGAGAGAGAATCGACCTCCTCCCTCCTCACATCCATATAGTATAAAAAAAGATGAATATATATGTATACAACATGATATATATATATATATATATATTAGAGATTTGAAATGAGCTTTTAGAGAGAATCCTTTTCTAAATATAGATACGTATATATTTGAATATTTGTAGATATACATGCTAGATTTGAAAATAATTTTGTTAAGAGAATCTTTCTCAAAACTAAATATAGACAAATATTTGAATAAGAATATTTGTAGATATAAATAATCTAAAAAGGAAATCTTTTTCAAACTTAATAAAATCTTGGTGTATATATGGTTATTGTATGTGACATAAATGGATAGGAATAATAATGAATATTATTTCTATCTTTGTTAGATATGATAGTGTGAACTAGTGACCGTTGGATTCAAACCCTAAAATTTTAACCATTAGATTATGAGGATTTGACCAAGTCAAGACGTGGTCGACCCACCCATGATGTGGAGGTCGAACCAAACCACTATGTGTAACACCCCGAACCTGGACTCCCAATCGTCCAACACATTTTTCAAGTCGAATCCGCGACCCAAGCCTCAGAGCGTTAATGGGTGAAAAAGAGATTATCTAATGTTTAGTTGAACACTATGTAAAACCTTTAATTCTCTGGATTTAGTCACTACTAATCACCCTAATTGAGATTTAAATACTTAGGGTCTTCATAACTAATGGTTAAGGACTAAACTAATTGACATAGTTATTGTCAGAGTAATTGCGTCAGTGGCGAAGTTCATGCCTTTTCTCCTGAACCAAAATTTGAATTCCCATTGGGTCTATGGAAACTAGACAAGCAGATCTAAAACTCTTATATTTCGACCCGAAGCTAATTCTCTACGGTTTTACATAGAAACTGTGTTCAACTCAGACCATTGCAGAAAATCTAGATTTTTCAGCAACCATGGTCTAACTTGAGGTAGACTAAAAGTCATCTTCCTAAGTTCAGAATGTGATGGGATTTTCTAAGGTTTAACTTTAGGGTTTAAAGAATAATTTTACTAAAGATAAGACGATAATTTAACAAATGCGTCATCCAAGTAAACATACATATTAATTTAAACCAAAATTATCATGCTTTTTATCTTTATTCAAAACCAATCATGTCATAAGTATTCTTCATTGTATATATTCAAACTAAACTAACTAATCATAGATAAATCAAATCAAATCATAATATTCAAGCAAACTATCATCTTCATCTATTTCGGTTCTCAGGGTAGTACATACTTCTAGTTCTTTACTTTCTTTTCAAGTTTTTTAGTAATACTTCGTGTCCTTCTTCTAGTACCTGTAGGGGAGAAAAACGTAGGGTGAGCAAAGCTCAGTAGGTACAACCAAAACATAGGTTGATGTCTTGACACCTTTTTCAAAAAATCCACAAGCTATTTTTGCCACAAAAACCTCATCCAAACAATGCCTCTTAAAAACCATCTTTGAAAACCTCTCAAATTCACTCTTTTTTTTCAAAACCTATCGATCATCTATGTTTGAACTCTCATATACACTTTGAAAATACTTTTGAAAACGATTTTGGTGTCAGCCATCGAAAACAGGTTTATGTTTTGAAAATCAATAACCATAAAGAAATAAACAAGATGACAAGATGCAACTACATATATATATATATATATGAATACTTGTCTATTGTAATGCATTATTCTATGCTTACTCTAGTCACTCATTCTCACATTATTATAATTTAATGTTCCACTTCCTTCATCAGGGTTGTTCTGGAAACTAACCACCATCACTTCTCTGGACGGATCCGGATATAAACTTCTCTCTTATGGAGAATGCCTCTCAAAGCAGTACTTCTTTGGCCAAACAACACATCAGTTTCATAGTACCACAATCACATATCACAACTGAGGAAATTACGTTTTATACAATAACATTGTGTCAACCTCTCTTACGGAGTACACATCTAACCTTTCTTATGAACACAACATACCTCTCTATGGAGCACAACATACCTCACTTATGGAACATAACACACACCTTACTTAGGGATTATTTTGATACCATCATGGGTATCCTAATAATGCTTTTTAAGGTAACTAACCTCACAACCCAGGGTATATCTTTAAAAAACCTCTCATCTTACCACTTTAACTTGTAATAGTTTTTAGACTCTTTCGCTCAAGTTTACACAATCAAAACCCAATGCAATTTTATGCAAAAAACCTTTTGAAAAACAACATATATTTTTATAAAAACAAGTTTGAAAACACGCAACTAAACTACACGAGAAAACGGAGAATTTTGAAAAATAAGTTTTAAGGATGGTGGTTCTCCCTACCTTTTTCGCTTAATTCCACGAGGCTTTGACTAGCTCCTCCTTCTTTAAACTTTAAGAACTCCAAGCTTTCTTCAAAAACTTGCAGGATTTTGCTCTTATTTAAACTTAGGTTTGAAAAAGATGAGAAAAGATTGAGAGAGATAAAGAAATCGGCTAAGGGGTTTGGGGTTCTTTTTTTTTTTAAGTTTGAAAGTTGGTGTGTGAGGAGAGGAGAGCATGACCTGCCCTCTATTTATAGGGTTCGGCCCCTCCTCTTCCACCTCCTTAAGTAATCCTGATTTTATCCTAACTCTAACCCTATCTCTATTCTAGACCAAGTCTATCTCAATCTCTTTCATTTTTATTTTGAACTAATTTAATTCTAATATGTATGGGGTGATTTTTACACTTGCAATATTAGGGTTTTATTTTATTTTAGATAGCCAGGATTAAATCCCTAATCCATCTAACGGTTCACATTAAATACTACCACTTTTAGATAATTAAGGAAACCTAAGTGTTTCAAGTTTTGAAAACTATTTCTATGGTTAGGATTTACTAACTTTTAATCTAATGGTTAATATTTATTCCTTATTCATCAAGGTTTAGTATTTATCTAAAAGAAATATACTAGCAATTATCTTTAAATTAGTAATTATCTATTTTTTAGAAAATTACTAAAATTTAGGTGTTTTATCTAGATTAGAAAGTTTAGATTTTTAGGAAACTTAATTCCTTTATATTAGGTGGCGTACAAGGAAGCCCCAAGAATTACAAGTTCTGATCAAATTTTCTTGCCTCATTCTTCAGACAGTAATATCTCCTTCTGAAAGGTCCCTTTCGATTTGTTAATATTCATGATGAGACAATGAACTCAAATGTAAGTCCTTGCTTGAGTTAGAGTTAGGGTGTATCCTTCGTGCAAACTCACATTTCATCGAAGATCGAAGAGAAAGCACACCATCGGACTCAACTCACCACCGGAACTCACCACAGGTTCGTAAGTGACCTAGTTTATCATTCCTATGTGGTTAAAATGCATTAGGACTTAGCCACATAAGCTAGGATGAATTTAGAACCAATTTAGACAATAGGCTTTTCTAGCTTATGGGCAGGGGGGTATCGATACTCTATCTGGGGTAGGTATCGATACTACACTGCCAGTATCGATACCAACCTCAGAAAGTATCGATACTAGGGCTCCCTGAAGTTGTGTATCAGGGTGGTATCGATACCACCGGTATCGATACTAGGGCTCCCTGAAGTTGTGTATCAGGGTGGTATCGATACCCACTGAGGGTGGTATCGATACCAAGGCCGATCCGCAAAACAGGGCCTTTTTCCTGTGCGATTTTTGGCCTGGGGTTTTATACCTTTTTGGTCTTTTGACCCAAATGACCTCAGGTTTTGCTCCTCTTTATATAGAAGAGAGGCAAACCATTTTAGGTCATGCATCTAAGAAGAAGAGAGTTAGAGAGCTTAGAGTGATAAACCATTGAGAGACTCCTTGGTAGTCATCTTCTCCAATAGCTAGGGCTTCAAGATCTTGAGAGAGATTGAGCTAACTTCTTCATGAGAGTTGATTTAGATCTATTCACATAGGGCTTTTCATTTGAGCTAGACCTCGCATATCATTCTAGCATGAGATCCACAAAGTGTTGAAGAACACCAAATCTTCAAACACCATTATAGTCACCGATGGAGTTCCGGTGAGTTCATCGATGGAGTTCCGTCGAGGTGCAGGCTCGTAGATTCAAGCATACAAGTACGAGGCTTGGTGGATTCCGAGTAGGGGGTGTACAAGAGGCTTGTGGATTCAAGTTAACAAGTGCGGGGCTTGGTTGATTCTTAGTTGGAGACGCACATATCATTGAAGAGGCGATTCGTAGATTCGGGTCGTGGAGAAAGACCGGTCGAGTTTCCATGAGGGATTCATATTGTCGATGGGAACGGTTGTAAGATTTCTCATAACTCTTAGTGGTAATTTCTAGACTAGGTCCCGGGGTTTTTTCCGTTAGGTTTTTCCCCGTCAACAAAAATCATTTGTGTTGAATGCTTATATGTGTGAATGATTTTTATGCAAGATTGAAATATTCGATTCTCTCTTATTTCCGCATTTGAGAATCGAATAAGTCAATGCTTGTTTGTTTCAATTTATACTTATTATGTTTGCATTGAGAATTAATTTTTAAATTGGTAGATATTGATCCCCCTTCCATATATACCTAGATTAGTGTTTAGTGTTGAGATCTAAACCTAGGAGTAGGTGATATTTCACCTTCCGAGAAGCTTATAATCTTATAAGTCCCCAATCAACATCTCACTCGCTCATTGCCTCAATTTGGTGCAAATTCATTCCTCACCGGCGTGCCTCACTTGCTTGGGGGTATTTTCATAACAAAATTCCAACTGATAATAAACTTTATGGGGTCACCATCGTCTCATGTTGCTCCCTCTGTGTTATCCCTTGTCACTATGAAATGATAAAACAGTTATTTTTCGAATGCCCATTTGCTACTAATCTCTGGAATTGGTTGGAAACTTTTTCATATGCAGATTTCTCCCACATCGATGGATCATGTTTTGCAAATTGTTCATCAAAGCTCTCTTAGCTTGCAATGCAAAGACATTTTGCTCACGGCATGCATCTCTACTGTCTGGGTAATTTGGTTATTTCGAAACAACGTAAGATTTGAAGACCTTTACCTCAATCCAAGCAATGCTTTGCACCTAACTCACCGTCTGATTTGCGAATCTGGTCCCCTTATCACATCGACCATGGGATATTCAGCTGACGATCTTCTGATTCTCTGCTTTTTCAAATGTAAAGCCCGTCCTCATAAAGCTCCTCAAATCATTCCGATTTTCTGGCATCCTCCACTTCGAGGTTAAATTAAAATAAACACAGATGGCTCTTCATTTGGCAACCCTGGATCTGCTGGTTGTGGGGGTATTTTTCATGATTATAATGGTATGGTTAGAGGTTGTTTCATAGATCACATTGCCTTCACTACTTTAGTTGCGGCTGAATTTTTAGCCGTCATCCGAGCATTGGAGATTGCCGCCTTCATGGGTTGGAATTACATCTGGCTTGAATGTGATTCCACCATGATCATTGATGCTCTTCATGGCCAAATCCAAGTCCCCTGGCAATTTTGCACTAGGTGGAACAATTGCATTTCACAGATCCAACCTCAACAATTCTGTTTTTCTCATATTTACAAAGAAGGAAATTCTTCAGCTGACACCCTTGCAAACCTTGAAGCAAGTTCTTCAGACTCTCGATGGTTGACTACGACCCCATATTTCTTACGAGGCCAAACAGGGAGAGATCGAGTTGGTCTTCCCTATTATTGGTTTAAGTGAAGTTTATGTTTGTTCACAGTGTAATTTCTTTCGAGGTCCAGGCTTTTATGTCCCCCTCGTTCCTTTGCTTTTTGTTAATATTTTTTTCCTCTTTTCAATAAATTCTCCACTGCGGAGCTTATCTTAAAAAAAAATCTCTATGGTTTTATTAAAAAAAAAAGGCAGCCCCTTGTGCCCACGTTTCTGCCAAGTGGGTCCCACCACTTGGTCAACCCTTATCTTAGTTTTATTATTTACACCCAACTACCTCCTATCATTTTATTTCCACTTTCATTTCATTTTTATTTTTTATTTTTCATTTCATTTCTACTGAAACCTTAATGTTTCAAAATAACTCTAACCTAATGGTTTATTCCATTATTTCTAAGTTTCCATCCTAGGGTTTAGAGTGTCTACTAACATTTCTAGCTCCGAAATGTTCATTTTTAGGTTCATTTCATTTCTAGGTGACTTATAGCATTTCTATGTTTTGAAACTACTAGAAATGATTATTGTTTATGGTTATTCTAAGGTACAAGTTGGTTCCTACATTGAATGTAAGTCAATGTAACCTTAGTTTTCATTTCATTTCTCCAGTTTTCCAAACCGAATGTTCATTTCTAAAGTCTTATGGCTCATTTCTACAAGATAACCCCTAATCTTTCTCTCAAAGAGATTTTGAAAACATTTGGTTTTGTTTTGAAAAACATTTTGAAAACTCTTGAAAAACTTTTATGCAAGACTCTATGTAAAATTTATTTTGCAAAACATTTCTAGACTCATTTCCCCTCTTATATATAGTCCATGTATATAACTCATGCATTGTGGATGGTTTTTGGCAAAAAAGCTTGTTTTTCCGATATTCTTTGGTTTTTCACCTTAGGTTTACACCTTTGTAACACTTATTGGGCCTATTTTGGGTTTATGGGCCTTGAAATATCACCTATTCCCAGGTGTATATGGAAGGGGGATCAGTATCTACCAATTCAAAACTTAATACACAATAAAAGCTAAATGATACGAAATTGAAACAAACAAGTATTGACTTATTCGATTCTCAAATGCAGAATTTAAGGAGAATCAAATATTTCAATCTTGCATAAAAATCATTCACATGTATATAATCGACACAAATGATTTTTATTGACGGAGAAAAACCTAACGGAAAAACCCCGGGCCCTAGTCCAGAAATTACCACTAAGAGTTATAAGAAATCTTACAACCGTTCACATCGACCACACGAATCCCCTCGTGCAAAAACTCGACCGGTCTTTCTTCACGACTCGAATCCACGAACCGCCTCTTCAATGGTGAGTAAGTATGCCTCCAACTCAGACTCCACCAAGTCTTACACTTGTGTGCCTGAATCCACAAGCTTCACTTGAACCCTGTTAAGTATGCAGCTCGTTAGAGCTTCGCTGACGGCCTCACCGGAACTCCACCAGTGACTGTAAAGTGCTGGAAAGTTTTTGGGTTTCTAAGCCCTACTAGATCTTCATGCTAGATGGATGTACTAAACTTTTCTAGCTAAGATAAAGGTCTAAAGAGAGTTAGTGTGGAACAACTCTCAAGAAAGAAAGAATCTTCTCCTCACAAAAGCTTGGAAGAATCAACCATGGAGAAGATGACAAAAGCTAGTTTCTTGAATATTCCTTATTCTCTTAAAACTCCAATTATTCTTTCTTCTTCCTTTTTGGTTAACCTAGAATGTTTGTCTTGGTTTTATTTATGGACAAGAAACAAAACCTAGGTTGGTTATGGCAAATGACCAAAAAGGGCGTGAGAACCCTGGCCACAAAAGTCGCACAACTCAGAACCCCGTAGCTCAAAACAGTGGGTTATGGGCAATTGGTATCGATATAGACAGGCTAGATCAGCAGGATGGTATCGATACCACCCCTGGCAGTATCGATACTGGCCTGGCCTGTGACTTCAGGCTAGGGCAGTATCGATACAGGCCTGAGGCAGTATCGATACCAGCATAGCCTGATGTCACAGGCTAAGTCAGTATCGATATTCCCTCTAAGGGGTATCGATACCAGCCTGGATACATGCACAAATGCTTTTTTCAGGTCATTCTAGGTTGACTACATGCATCCTAGCTAATGCCACTAAGTCCTAATGCAATTCTAACCACCTATGGTATACGATAGGTCACTTACTGATACTCAGAGATTTCTAGTGGAGAGACAGAGTCCGATTGAGTGCTTTTCGCTTCGTTTCACGATGATGTGTGAGTTTTGCATGGAAGGAACACTCTAACACTGACTCAACACAGACTTCAACTGAGTTTACTTTTCTCTCATGAACATTGACAAACCCAAGGGACCTTTCAATCTCCCCCTTTGTCAATTTTATGGCAAAAACTTCATACAAGCGAAAATTCAAAAAAAAGAGATATTACAACCCGAGTTCTCTTACAATGGACTCAATAAAATTGCAAATCATTCCTAAACTAAGATTAATCCAACACAGGGGAACCTCTGCAAAATCACACAAGATTCATCAAGGCATCAAAATATATAACTCAAATAACAAATGCCGTTTGAGAATCGCCACTCTCCCAATCTCATGCAACTCCCCCCTAAACCTTTCTCCCCCTTTTTGAAATAAAATCGACAAAGGTTGAGGAGAGAGAGAGCGGGGACGAGCAAGATGGGAGGTCCACAATGCCACAAGACTGTGAATATAATAAAATTTGTAGAAACGTGAGGTATTCAATAGAAAAATATCATGCATTCATTCATTCGAATAGACAATAAAAGGCAAGTTCAAGCATCATATGTGAATGAAGGCACAAAGCATGAGTATCAAAAGAGTATAACAAAACAAACTAGATCAATAGAAGTTTAATGAACTGAAAGTAAAGAAGTTCAGCAAATGTCCTAAAAGTTCTAGTCTACTCATCATCATCTTCCTCATCATCATCCATCTCCTCATCATCATCCATTTCCTCATCCCCATCGGAGTCAGCTGCATCGTCCTCATCTTCATCATCACCCTCATTATCAACACGAGCGAAGGCACCGACTGGAGGATGACAAGGGGAAGATTGTGAGCCGCTGCATAGTGGTTTACAATAGGGATCATCTAGGCCAAAACCTGATGCATGTCTGCATTGCACTGATGGATGTTCAAGTTGTTTTCTCTCAGCTGAAGAAGGATGTCTATAACCCCTCTTTCCCACGCACTACGAATAGCTTCAGGATCATTGAGCATAGGAGGTCCAGGGGAAGGAGCAGGTATAGGAGCAAGAGCACTCGGGTCAAGATGAGAGCGACTCTTGCTCATGGTAGACTCATCAATGTCATGTTTTTCCTTCTGAATCAGTTCAGAGGCAGGAATCTCCAACTCAAAGTGAGCAAGAATACGACTAATTAGCTTGGGAAAAATGAGTGACCGAGTACCTTTGGCTTCCGAAAGTATGATTATTTGACGTATAATAAAGTGAAAAAAATCGAACTTTGAGTGCTTGATCATGTGATACAGGAACTCCCCCATGAGTTGAGTGATATGACTCTTGTTGCCGCCTGTGGGATACAAGTTGTAGGCAGAAACAATAGCAAGAAGACGCCAATTAAAACTGACATGACTCAGAAGGAATCTCTTGTTGGGGGGTCCACGGGTGAACAGCACCCGAAAGAGCAAGAGAGATATCATTAAGAGATGGAACAACCGATTCTTTACGATTGCTCGGAGTGGGGAACACAATAGGATCATCAATCGGAGGAATTGAGCAAATCGCATAGATCACCTCAGGAGTAATGGTGATCAATTTACCTAAGACATAGGTTTTAAAGGAAAGATTTACGATATTGGCATCATGCATATTTGCATAGAACAAGCGTACAAGCCGGGGATAGGTAGTACCCAGCCCATCTAAAAGGTTGAGAGCACGACAAGTATACAAAATATCACGAATAGCAGTTAATCTGAACCGATTGTTTTTAACTTTGCGTTTAACAATGAGTGAGCTTTTGGAAAATGCTTTGTCATAGCGCTGCAAGCAATTTTTAGAGAAGAATTTTTCTCCGATTTTCGGACAAATGGTAGGGGACCATTATCGTGCCACACCCTTCCCTCGAGGGTTGGTAGAAGAGGAGGGATTTCCCGGAGCCTTTCTCTTATGCCCACCAGCCATGGGAGATCTCAAAATAGAACTAGAATGCAAGAGATCAAGAGTATACAAAGGAAATCACAAGAGAAAGGTGCAAAATCACACTTCCAACCAAGGAAATAAGATTAAGAATGCAAACCACAACCACAAGGAAGGAAAATGTAAAGAAAACTAGGGCAAAAGTTCTACAAGATGAGTGGAATCAATCAAGAAGACAAGAACTTACCCTAGATCGCTTAACCACGGAGAAGATGGGAAAGGATCGACGGAGAATGCCCAAATCACAGAGGAGAATATAGGACTAGTTTCCCTTTTTTGAAGAAGAGCTTTCTCTCTTTCAAAAACCTAGAATATGCATAAGAAAGGAAGAGAGAATCGATAGCCATATATGTGGCTTAAATCGCACAAAAATTAAGGCAAAATTGCAATAAAAAATGATCAGGTGACTTGGGTATCGATATCTCACATCAACAAGTAATCAGGCTACTTGGGTATCGATACCGCCCTCAGCTGGTATCGATACCGGCTCAGCAAAGGCCATATGCATGTCAGGCACACCCGGTATCAATACTAGCAAGGGTGGTATCGATACCAACAGAGAAAGAATTAAAAAAGTTGTTTCTTTTCTTTTAAAAATGCAGTGTTAATACCCAACAATTATCCCTTGAGTCTAATCACCCCCAAAACACCTTTAAAAATGTGTCTACCAATGTGATTAAACCAATCTCCTTAGTCGTGCACTGAGCATGTGTTGAGGTTTAAAATAGACTGGGGAATGAACACACACTGTGATCCAAATCCAATGACCTAAAATCATTAAGATGAGACTCAAACACAAGGTCAAGAAATGACCATGAACACCTAGCTTTCACGGAATACCAAGGTATAAACTTAGAGAACTAGAGATGATTTGAACACACTTTTCATCAAGTAGAGAGGTGAGTAGGTGTGTATGTGCAGGTATCACACAGTGTAGAGAGATCCTCGAGAGCTGATAACCATTAAGCTTTTACTCTCTCTTTGATATTCCAAACCACACTAGTATGGAGAAATGAATCACAAGGTACACAGCACGAAGATTAGAGCCAGCATGATAGGGTTTAACCATCAAGGTGTATTTTAGAATATAATCAACCCAAGATCATGCAACATGATTTGTCAGGACTACCCGAGAACTTATTAAATATATGATATTGAAAGTGTGCTCTCAGGGCAGTGAGACTCTTCATTAGGTCACACTATGAACTATCTTTCCACCAAACTCAAAATCTTTTACGAGAGCTTACTCTTTTAGGTGTCTCTACCAAGCTCAAAATCTTTTACGAGAGCTTACTCTTTAGGTGGTACACCGAGTTCAAAATCTTTTACGAGAACTCACTCTTAAGGTGTATAGCAATAAAGACATCATGACTGCACAGGTGCTATAATAGTTCATCCATACTAGTTTGATTCAAAATAGATCGAAAGAGGCAACGAACATACAAACTAGGATCAAGCCACACATACATTCAATCAAGCACAGGAAACATACTCAACATCACTGACTAGTATATAAGGTGTGATGTAAGATACTTAAGCTCTCAAGATCCATAGGACAAAGATATTCACCAAAAGCTAGCGGCATATGATTTCAAGAGCGAGTGATCAAAACCATCTACAATAATCATAATCATGCAGAAAGGATCATAAGTGTGTTACACCGGTCGCAATTACATCAAGACACAAGACATGAGTGCAACACATGAAAAGCACCGAGAAAAACATGTATAAAACCAATGATTTTTCAAAACTATGAAAGGCTATTAAAAACACCTAGAATGTAGTAATGGATGATGCAATGCAATCTAGGAATCACATACACACTTACCTAGAACGAGAGAGAGGCATTCAAGCAGGGATGTAGGAGATAGGTCATCGGTATGCTCACGTCATTGAGACAACACCAATGGCCCTTCTAAATTTTTCAAAGGTCAAAGAGTCCAATAGCTTGGTGAGAATGTCCGCAAGTTGCTTCTCCGTAGGCACATGCTCAAGACGAATTACCTTTTCTTCGACAAGGTCACGAATAAAGTGATGCCTAATGTCAATGTGCTTAGTTCTAGAGTGTTGTACCGGATTCTTGGTAATGTCAATGGCCTAGTGTTATCACAGTAAACTATCATAGTGGCATGTTCAAAACTATAATCACTAAGTATTTGTTTCATCCAAAGTAATTGAGTGCAGCACGAACCTGCGGCGATGTATTCGGCCTTGGCAGTGGAGAGGGATTGAGAATTCTGCTTCTTGCTTTGCCATGCTACAAGGTTGAGTCCAAGGTAGTAGCATCCTCCCGAATTACTCTTCCTATCATCCACATTCCTAGCCCAATCCGCATCGGAGTAGGCACATATTTCAGAGTTGGTATCATTTGTATACCAAAGCCCATATCCAAGAGTTCCCTTGACATATCGGATGATACATTTTATGACTTTCAAATGAGACTCTTTCGGACTAGCTTGATAGCGAGCACAAGCTCCTACGCTGAAAGATATATCTGGTCTACTAGCAGTGAGATAGAGGAGGCTCCCTATTATGCTTCGATAAGTCTTTTGATCGACCCCCTTCACAGATTCATCTTTTGACAGCTTCTTAGTGGTATTCATGGGTGTGCAGGAAACCTTGGCAGATTCCAGACCAAACTTCTTCACCAAGTTCTTTGCATATTTGCTTTGTGATACAAACGTTCCATCATGAGTTTGCTTGACTTGTAACCCAAGAAAGAAAGTAAGTTCACCGATCATACTAATCTCAAACTCCTTGCTCATAAGTTTGGCAAATGAATCAGCTTCCTTTGAGGTAGTTGAACCAAACATAATATCATCCACATATATTTCTGCCATGAGCACATCTTCATTTAACCATCATATGAATAATGTTTTGTCGGCTCCCCCTCTTGAGAAACCTTTGTTGAGTAGGAATGAGGTGAGTCGATCATACCATGCCCTTAGGGCTTGCTTCAATCCATACAATGCCTTTTTGAGACGATACACATGATCCGGGTGATATGGATCTTCAAATCCCTTCGGTTGTTCCACATAGAATTCTTCTTGAAGAATTCCATTTAGAAATGTTGTCTTAACATCTATTTGATATAGTTTCATTTTCATGTAGCAAGTAAATGCCATCATGAGTCTTATGGATTCCAATCGAGCAACTAGAGCGAAGGTTTCATCGAAGTTAACACCTTTAATTTGACTGTACCTTTGTGCAACTAATCTGGCCTTGTTTCGAATCACCATGCCATATTCGTCAGATTTGTTCTTGAATATCCATTTGGTGCCTATAACATTGATGTTCTTTTGCCTTGGTACAAGAAACCAAACATCTTGATGTGAGAATTGGTTGAGTTCTTCTTGCATTGCTTCGATCCAATTCTCATCCTTAAAAGCATCAAAGACATTTGTTGGTTCGAAATCAGCGAGGTAACACATAATTGACAATATTTTTAACTTGTCTTCTCATTCTAACTTCAGTGGTTTCGTCCCCAATAATGTTCTCTTCGGTATGACTCATTGCCCACTTGGGACGTTAAGTATTAGAGACACCTGGTTGGCTTTCTATAACCACTTTACTTGATTCCTCATTTGTATCATCACTGTGAGTGGCTCCTCAGAATTCATCAGAATTTGGTACAACTTCCTTTTGAACCTTAGAAGACTTCCCGTTTTCCAACCAATTTGAAAGCAACACTTCATCATTTAGATGTTCAGATCTTGAGCCTATGTCATCAGTCACCACATTGATGGACTTCATCATTGATTCCATTCTCTTATTGTCGACTCGATATGCTCTGTTGTTCAGAGCATACCCCAAGAAGGTGCCTTCATCAATTTTTGCATCAAACTTCCCTAGATTCTCACGGTCTCTCAATATATAGCATGTACTTCCAAAAATCCAACGATAATTTAGATTTGGCTTCTTCCCATACCACAACTCATATGAAGTGTTTAGGGTCTTGGTTCTCATGTAAACCTGGTTTACAAGGTAACATGCTGTGGAAATGGCTTCTCTCCAAAACCTTTGAGCAAGACCTTTACTATGGAGGAGCACTCTTGCCATCTTTTAAATGACACGGTTCTTTCTTTCGGCAACCCCATTTTGTTAAGGAGTGATTGGTTCCGAAAATTCATGCTTGATTTCATGTTCACCACAATACTCTTTAACTTTGCTGTTATGGAATTCGGTTCCTCGATTACTTCGAATTCTTTTGATCTTTCTCTCTTGTTTATTTTGAATTCTCTGCGCAATAACAAAAAACTCATCAAAAGTATCAGATTTCTCTCGGAGGAAAGCCACCCAAGTGAACCAAGAGAAATCATCAACCATAATCAAAATGTAACTAGTACCTCCTATAGTTTGAGTTCTCATTGGAGCCATGAGGTCCATATGAATTACTTGAAGATGTTTGGTCATGAGAATATCTTTAGAGGCTTTGTGTGAGCTTCGTGTTTGCTTTCGCACTAAACACGCTCCACACTTGCCATCAACCTTTTTGCATAGTTTTGGAACACCTCTAACAGATTCTTTGTTGGTTAACTTAGCAAGGTCCTTAAAATTAACATGGCCCAACCTTTTGTGCCATAGAAGTGTAGTGTCCAACTTGGTTAGATTTAACATGGCCCAACCATTGGTGCCATAGAAGTGTGGTGTCCAACTTGGTTAGATTACACAGCAATTTAGTTGATGTATCAACCATGTAATAGTTGCTGGAAGTTCTTCCCATGCATACTTTCTAACCCATTTGAATATTTAATGATGCACTCTTGAGAAGTAAAGGTTACCGAATAGTTAGAGTCACAAATTTGACTAATGCTTAAGAGATTGGCATGCATACCTTCGACATACAGAACATCATGAATCTCTGGAATTTCAGGGAGATTGATTGTTCCTTTCCTGGTTACCCTGGCTGTGCTCCCATCTCCAAAGGTGACATTCCCATCGGAGAATTTCTCAATATGTGAGAAGCATTCTTTGTCTCCGGTCATGTGTCAGCTACAACCACTATCTAGAAACCAATCTGATGTGGTCGCTTTATATGCAACAAGTCCCACCAAGGCTTTGGTTTCAACATTCTTCTTCACCCAAACCCATTTTTCTTTCTTTTTTGGAGCTGCATTCGTTGGCTTAGGTGTGCTTACTTGTTTACTCTCCTTCTTCACATATGGTCTCTTACCATATTTGTTCTTGCCAAAATTGGGATTTGTCAATCTTCCAATTTCTCCAGTTAAGGCTTTTGCTTTTTCTTGAAGTTGCTTAAACTTTTTTAGCATCTCCTTTTCTCTTTGGAGGTGATGGAGATCATCCAGATAAAACTTGCAACTATTTTGAAAGTGACCTTGATATCCACAGTATGAGCATGTGTGGATGCATTAAGGTGATCTCCTAGTGCCTCTTATCTTGGCTTGGGGCTTGATAGCCTGCTTTGAAGATTGTTGCTTACCAACAAACTTTGTAGCTTATTTGTTGGCATGCTTAACAGCTCCCTTTTATGGAGAAAAAGGAGTCTTAGCTTTCATAAAGGTTGTTGAGGTTAATGTACTAGCACCATTGCAAATATCAAACCCGAGCCCCTTTTTGCCGCCCGAGTTATTTGCCCCTTTCAATATTAACACTAGATTGTTCGACCCATGGTTGAACTTCTTCAACATTTTTTTTGACTTACACAGCTCTTCCTTCACCCCTTTTATCTCATCGAGGAGAGATGTGACTCTCTCATTTGCCATCCCAAGTTCATTCTTGAGAACCTTGATTTCTTGCTCTTTTCCTTCGAGGATTACTGTGTCTTCCAATACCTTCTTGGAGACCTCATTCATTTGAAGAGTTAAGTTCTTCTTTTCTAACTCAAGGCATGTGACCTTCATTTAAAGTTCATTGTTGATCCTTAAAAGGTACTTGCTATTCTCTAAAATTCTAGAGAACAGTTGTTCTTCTTGGAGTTCCTCTTCACTCATATCATCACCACTAGAAGATTGATTGGATATGTCTCCTTCGTTGTCACCTTGTTCTTGTGACGACAATAGAGAGGCAGTAAAGGCGACATAATTTTGTCTCATCTCTTCTTCGCTCTCTTGAGAGGATCCGAAATCCGATAAAGAATCATCAAAAGTGACATTCATTGCTTTCTTACCCTTTGAGTGGTTTGAGCTTCCTTTGTTCGGACAAATACTTGTTATATGGCCAAACCCACGACATTTGTAGCATTGAATCTCATCACCCTTCTTCTTCTCAAATTTCTTGTCAAATGACTTGACATTCTCATCAGGTTTAGACTTAGAGGAGGAATGATTGTACTTGTCAAATTTCTGAAATCCTCCTTTCTTCTTCAAATACTTCTTGAACTGCCTGGAGAAAAGAGTTATTTCCTCGTCACTAGAGTTATCGGTGGATTTGTCATCCTTGCTCGCCACTTGCTTGGAAACCTTGAAAGCAATGTTCTTTCACTTCTTGGATGATCGAAAGTTCGATTCAAATATCCTGAGATTACCTGCAAGTTCCTCAGGAAAGAGAGCATCAATATCTTTACTCTCCTCAATAACCGTAACTTTGGCCTCAAATCTCTCGAGGAGAGATCTCAGCACCTTACGGACTATCTTGGATTTTGAAATGGTCTCTCCTAGGGTAAATATGTTATTCATTATCTCACCGAGTTTGCCGTAAAACTCGTTGAAGGTTTCATGTTCTTCCGTACGAAGATTTCAAATTGAGATGTAAGCATTTGCAATTTGGTAATCTTGACAGTCTGGGTACCCTCATGAGTGACTTCTAGCTTTTTCCATGCCTCCTTTGCTACAAGGCAATTTGAAATGCATCGAAACTCATCTGTTGTTACAGCATTGAATATGGCATTAAGGCCTTTGTTGTTATTGGTGGCCTTATCGACTTCGTTTTCAGTCTAGACATCTCTTGCTTTAGGTATAGTCACGACAACACCATCAATAGTGGCGATTATGGTTAGAGGAGACCAACCATCTTCTACAGCCATCCAAACTCTTTCATCTATAGAGCTTAGGAAGGCTCTAATGCGTGCTTTCCAATACGCATAGTTATTGCCGTTGAACAATGGAGGCATGTTCACGGAACTTCTTTCCATATTTCACTACAAGGATCTCACCGGGATGTGAAGCCCTAAGTGGTAAACTATGTGCTCTGATACCAATTGAAATATCACATATTCCTAGGTATATATGGAAGGGGGATCAGTATCTACCAATTTAAAACTTAATAAACGATAAAAGATAAATAATACGAAATTGAAACAAACAAGTATTGACTTATTCGATTCTCAAATGCGGAATTTAAGGAGAATCAAATATTTCAATCTTGCACAAAAATTATTCACATGCATATAATCGACACAAATGATTTTTGTTGATGGGGAACAACCTAACGGAAAAAACCCCGGGACCTAGTCTAGAAATTACTACTAAGAGTTATAAGAAATCTTACAACCGTTCACATCGACCACACGAATCCCTTCGTGCAAAAACTCGACTGGTCTTCCTTCACGACTCGAATCCACGAACTGCCTCTTTAATGGTGAGTAATTGTACCTCCAACTCAAACTCCACCAAGTCTCACACTTGTGTGCTTGAATCCACAAGCTTCACTTGAACCCTGTCAAGTATGCAGCTCGTTGGAGCTTCGCTGACGACCTCACCGAAACTCCACCATTGACTGTAAAGTGTTGGAAAGTTTTGGGTTTCTAAGCCCTTCTAGATCTTCATTCTAGATGGATGTACTAAACTTTTCTAGCTAAGATGAAGGTCTAAAGAGAGTTAGTATGGAATAACTCTCAAGAAAGAAAGAATCTTCTCCTCACAAAAGCTTGGAAGAATCAACCATGGAGAAGATGACAAAAGCTAGTTTCTTAAATATTCTTTATTCTCTCAAAACTCCAACTATTCTTTCTTCTTCCTTCTTGGTTAACCTAGAATGTTTGTCTTGGTTCTATTTAGGGACAAGAAACAAAACCTAGGTTAGTTGTGGCAAATGACCAAAAAGGGCATGAGAACCCTAGCCATACAAGTCGCACAACTCAGAACCCCATAGCTCAAAATAGTGGGTTTTGGGCAGTTGGTATCGATACAGACAGGCTAGGTATCGATACCAGCCTGTGACATCAAGTTAGGGTAGTATCGATACTGGCCTGAGGTAGTATCGATACTAGCCTAGCCTGATGTCACAAGCTAGGTCAGTATCGATACTCCCTCTAAGGGGTATCGATATCGGCCTGGATACATGCATAAATGCTTTTTTCAGACCATTCTAGGTTTCCGCCATGCATCCTAGCTAATGCCACTAAGTCCTAATGCAATTTAACCACCTATGGTATACGATAGGTAATATTCGGAGATTTTCGGTGGAGAGACAGAGTCAGATGGAGTGCTTTTTGCTTCGTTTCATGATGATGTGTGAGTTTTGCACGGAGGGAACACTCTAACACTGACTCAACATAGACTTCAACTGAGTTTACTTTTCTCTCATGAACATTGACAAACCCAAGGGACCTTTCAGGCCTTAAGTCCATGCTTAAATCTATGTGGAAAAATCTCGGGTGTTACACCATGTGACTAATTATCCTTCATAAACTTCCTAAAATTAAACTAACAACTGAATCTAGAAAAATTATATTCCAAGTATATCAAACATGTTAAACACCTTAGCAAAGTTTTAAAGGTGCCAAATACCCTAGTATATCAAACATGTTAAACACCTTAGCATGTCTTTTTAAGTTCGTGAAAAACTACCAAAACGGGTAGATATTAGAAAATCTAAGAAATTAACTAGATTTGGAGAAAGAGAAATAGCGAGAAAGGGAAGGACGACCTGTCGTAGTCGACTTCTCATCTCTCTCAACTCATTCCACCTCTTTTTCAAAAAGAAAAAAAAGGACTAGGGCTAGCCGATTTTTCCCCATTCAAAGACTATCACTTTGTTTTGCTTGAACCTTTCTATCAAGGCTTAGGAGTATTAAAGAAGAAGAGAAGGAAAAGGGAAGGAGAAGAGCACACATATAACTCATCACAACTAAGGTAGGAAGAAAGTTATACAAAAAGTATATTGGTTGATTTCCTATTCTACATAAATCATTTGTTTCATTATATAAACATGACAAAGCTAATGGATATGTTTAACGACCTATTTAATGGTTTTGTTGGGTTATCCTGTTGTATATGTTCGATGTGAATATGTTTATAAATATGGTTCAGATCTCATCATGATTATATTTTCGATTCATGATACATGTTGTGTAGTATTTGCAAATGCATACAATCACATAATGCGTGATAAGCATGGAAAGAAAAGCATGTGCATAAAACTTAATGGATCTAATAATGATTCGTGCCTATTGGCGTGCCTTAATGGCGATACCCCATGATGGGATCCCGCAGAAGACGATCTTATGATCGTGGGTGCCTCCCATAATAGCTGTAAAACTGAAAACCTAACATGTTGTCAAAATATGACACTTTTTTGATGATTTATTGTTGTTGTTACATAGTAATGTTACTGTTTATGCATCATATTGTTGTTGTTTTCCATTTATTAGCGTGGTGTATGTTGAGTGTGAGCATATGATTAATGATTTTGTTATAACATGTATATGTTATGATGTTATAACATGTGGAGTAAGTATGTGAAGGGTTAGAGATGAATTTTCACAGATTTACAACATTTTTTAGGTATAAAATGTTGTTGTTACCATTATTTTAAAAGCGTGAAAGATTGATGGAAGTGGCATTATAAGTCAAAAATGACAAATAGTCTTATGTTAACAATCTGACTATGCATGAAGAAGTTATTGTACTATGTTTTAAAGTATTACAAGTCATATTTGACTTAGGAATAACGCGTGAAGGTTATCATTTCATGCATTCAAGTTTCGTTAGGCAAAGTGAGTGGGAAGATGTTTCATGGGTATCCAAGGAATTATGGAGTAAGTATATTCTCATTGTTGTATTTTAAAAGTTAGATTCTTTCTATTGAGTTTTACTTATTAGTTTTCCTACTCTCCATCAGACCTGAAGTTGGATTCATCATAATTTATAGATTGAGGAAAAGAGTTGATAAATAGACGACTTGGAGTAGGTTCCATTACTCCAAAAATGTTATTATTTATGAGAACTTTTGGGAAGGGAAATGAATAGATATATTACTTCTACTTCTATTTATAGCTATGAACTATGGTATGCTTGATCCCTGAATGGGTACGTAGGTAGCCGCTAAGCGGTTCAGCATAAGAATGCAATAAATTACTTCATGGACTTTATCTGATCATGTTTTTAAGTTTCATTAAATTTTAATGATGCTTTTATTAAAAGTGCAGAGAATAATAGTGTCAGATTTTCTTACATGTGTTCAATATTTCGAACTCCGAAGTGAACTAAACTATATTATTTTACATGAGAAGGGAGGACTTTGCTTATGTGTTAATTATGACAGTTTATCATGAAATTCCCTAATTTGCTTTAGTTCCATTGGTGAAGATTGAAGTTTTGAAACTTTATATATATATTTTCTCTAGTGATATGAACTATTTTTAGTAGATTAAACAAATTTTGATGTTTAAGAACTCAAATGATGATTTGGAAACTTTTATATTTTTTCTAAAACTTACGTTTACAATCCAGTAAAGTTTCATCACTTAAGGATTCACGAAACCCTAAGTACTGCGACCTCAAAACTAAACCTTAAGTGCTGACAAAGTATAGGATGTGCATTATTTGTGTTCTTCGCGATTTCTTTGTCAAATTATCATGAATTTTCTCTTTCTCAAAACACAAAAGTTGTAGCCTCAGATGTCTAGTTTAAATAGAATTTTATATATTGGGAGCAATGATCAAAATACTACAACTGGTACAGACACTAACCGATTGTGCTCTCAGGTTTGTGCTTTTGTTTACTTCTGTTTATGATTTGTTCCTGTATTTCATCTATTAAGGTCATTAGACCAATAGAGGTGATACTTGAAACTTGTATGAGATTTTAAAAAACAAATTTACTTAGAATTGACCAGGAGACTTAGGTTGACCTAGAGTCTTGAATGTTATAGATGACTACATGAAGACTCTAAGTGTTAAAACGATTTTTCTTTCATTCTCTAACACAACGGAACTTGGGCTCGAGTGATTGGGTCGGATCATGGGTTTCGATGGCCGGGCTCTACATAAGTGATTTTTGTTATTAATCGATTTTTTCCTGTTTTGAACTAAGTTTTATGACAAACTTGTTGTGGAGAAGGACATGACTCCATTGATTCCACAAACTACATACTGAGATAGGGTTAGCTCTATAATTTCATAGATTAGAGAGGGGAGAGAGGGAATATGAGAGAAAGAATGAGAGAGAGAGGAAGATAAAGATTTGAGTTATGAAGAACTTATATGTTTTGGTGGAACATATTACCGGTGAAATGGGGCTTCGAGTCTCGTTTTTTCTTCGGAAAAATTTTGCATCACGGGGAGTGGGGGTGTGTTCATCGGCTGATGACCGTGGAGGGTTTAAGGTTCTTCTTCGACAATTATAGAGGAAGCTCGCCTTCTTCTTCTCCTTTGCCGAACTTGAGAAGAAGAGAAGTCTTTTTAGTTTTGTTATGTGATTTTGATATTAGCCGTCCATGTTTGGACTTTTATGATTATAACACAGGTATTTAACCAAAGTAAAAAGGTTATGTTGGATTGGGTTAGTTAGAAGGGAGGGCATTCCAGACTTTTCATTTGTCACATGGCATGCATGTGACACAAAGTTGACCATTTAGATGGTCAAGTGATGGAAACTTTAACAGTGGGGGGATAAATAATTTTTTGAAAGATTTGGGGGGGGG
>MVGT01003325.1:199553-231261 GCA_002174775.1 Macleaya cordata | reverse complement strand
CACGACATGTGACATGAAAAGTCTGAAATGCTTTCCTTTCTAACTAACCCAACCCTTTTCCCTTCAAACTAACCCAACCTTTTACTTTAGTTAAAGACACGTGTCATCAGCATAAAAGTCTAAAGATGGATGGCCCAGATCAAAATCACTTAATAAAACTAAAAAGACTTCTCTTCTTCTCCAGTTTGATGAAGGAGAAGAAGAAGGCGAGCTTCCTCTGCAACTGTTGAAGAAGAACCTTACACCCTTATCGGTCGTCAGCCGATGAACGCCCCCCTGTGACGCAAAATTATTCCGAAGAAGAAGCGAGACTAAAAGCCCCATTTCGCCGGTAATATGTTCCATCAGAACATGGAAGTTCTTCATAACTCAAATATCTCTCTCATTCTCTTTCTCTTTCTCCCATTTCCTCACTCTAATCCACGAAATTATAGAGCTAACCCTATCTCAATATGTGGTTTGTGTGAAAATAAAAAAAAAATACCTAATTTTGGACCTCTAATTTTGTTTAGCTTGTACTTAATTAGTTCCAAAAGTATAGATGAGTTCACTATTGTAACACCATGAAAATTCTTGTGTGGGCCTTGAAAAGCCCATGGGCTGGGCCCATGGTTTTGTGCACACCCAATGTCGGGTGGCATGTGTGAAGAGAGTATGGCAACTGAAGCCGTGCACGTGAAAGGAAGTAATGCCACACGTGATTTCGTGTGATGAGTGAGAGATTGACAGATTGATTCCAACCTTTAACTAACCTAGTACCTCATGCATAGGATGAGATGAAGAGTAGCGCAAAAATACTTTTACACAACAAGTGTAGGGTTAAATGCATAAAATGAATAATTGGATAGTTACAAAAACACTTTTTGCGAGGCATATATATAGCTATACGACGCATATAGCGTATATTGTACGACGCATATAGCGTATAGTGTAGGGTTAAATGCATCAATGTGTTATTTTATTTATGTTTTTCTGAATTAAATTATTTTAAAAATATTGTGAGAATGTAGACACGTTTTTTAATAAAACTTCAGAAGGTGCTACTGTTTGAACACCTATTACATAGTGTGGCGTCCGACAAAGTTTAAACTCTCTACTGGTATGTCTTAAGAGATAAAAAGGCATAAGGCATGTGGACCCCAGAACCCTAGTCAGACCCAATGACTTACGTGGGCCTATGGTCAGGCCTAACCATATTGAGTTATGTTTTGAAAACCCTAATTTAGATATGGCCCTATTTGACTTATTTGACTAAGACCCAACCCAATTTTGTTGGGGCTGAACTGACCAAGCCCAAGAGAGATGGACTAAAATGTATTTCAAAACCCACATAATTAATGTTCTAGGCTTTGGTTATTTACACCCAAGCGTGGTGTAAGTATACCCAAGATCCGGGATGTTACAGTTGGTATTGGAGCTTAGGCTCTAGGTCTTTTTGGAACATGTGGAGTCCATTTGTTGTTGGTAAAATCCTTTTTGAAAAAAAATGGTATTTGCTTCGATGATTTGTTAAATTCCTTAAAGTGAGATGCTTTCAAAAAAAATTATATATATAGGTATATGCATATATAATTGGTTGTATGCTTGTTTTACTTTGACGTTACGTCATTAAAACAAATGGATTATAAAAAAAATCTCTCTCAAGTCCAAGTAACAATCCTTATTCAAGAAATTGGTGAGAGGTTTTATAACCTTATAACCATGTATTGTGTGTGTGAGTCGATGTAATTCGACCTAGTAGATTGACGAGAATATATATATATATTTCCGACTAGGAATGGCATATGGAGCGTTGTAGCATAGTTGTGGAGATGACGAAATCTTTAAATCAGATTCCGAGGAGGAATATTCTAATGCAACGTTGTATGGGGTAAATTGTGATGGCACGGTGCCACAAAAACCCCAAAGAAGGAATATGAAGTATCCTTTCGCTAAAGGGAGACATCCTAGCGACAGAAGATATAGGGAACCAGTGGAACTCAAGAAATTTGAGGAGCTATTAGAACTCCCAAAACACGCGGCCCTACACAATCCCAGAGGAGTGGCGCAAGGGGGAGAGGAACATGAAGAAACAGAAAGAGGATTCCGTCAAGGATGGAGTAGGGGTGATGGGAAGAGGAACAATATGCCAGCAAGAGTATGCAGATTTCACTGGTTTGACACCACACCAAAAACCCACTACGTTTATGAGTTCACTATTCCGGCGATAGGAATAGGGGAGATAGGACGACCGCGGATAGTGTAGCAAGGAATGAAACTGGTAAGAGTCGCATAAGCGAATGACTCAACATACAAGAATGTAGTCCATCAGAATTGCAAGCTGATCGACTGGAAGAGAGAGACAGGGATGAAGGAATGTGGAAAGCATGCCGGCAAGGAAACGCCAACAGGATATCACGTGAGAGGAAGGATGAACAGTTTCGAGAGAAGGGTTATGGACATTTCTATACAACCAAAAACTATATCCTCAGATGACGAGGAAGGGAGCCTGTTATCAACACCCTCAAAGGTTAACCCAAAGTTTATAAACGAAAACTCTGAGTGTATAGAGAGGGAATCGGATGAGGAACATGATCCTAATGAGGAACTATAAGGAGAATATGGTCCTAGAGAAGATTCAGATGAGGAGTATGATCCCATCGAGAATCCGAACGAGGAACCGGAAGAGGAACATGATCTAGGCGAGGGATCAGAAGAAGAATAGGATTCCGATAAGGAGCCAGAGGAGGAACAAGAATCATCAGAGAACGAGACAAACGATTCTAGTAAAGGATCAGCTGTAACCATAGAAGAAAATATGGTTGGGGATGAAGGCCATGAGAGAAAGAAAAGAGATGTGTCGACGGAGGTGGGATCGACTGAGCCAGGAAACTTATCTGAGGAAGAAGTGACATCAAAACGTTGCCGCATGACTGCTGCAAGCTACAAGAGGTACCACCGAGGGCTACTGGGTCGAGTAAGTAAGAAAACTTCTCAAAAACTTTAGTTGTGCTGTGAGTTTTCCTTCCTGTCAATTCAGACTGTTGAACTATATTTTCACATTGCATGCCTAATGTATAAGAATGGGAATAAAGACCTTAGATGGAGGTTTAAATTTCGGGACGAAATTTTTGTTTAGGGGGTGATAATGGAACATCATGAAAATTCTTATGTGGGCCTTGAAAAGCCCATGGGCTGGGCCATAGGCTGGGCCCATGGTTTTGTGCACACTCAATGTAGGGTGGCATATGTGAAGAGAGCATGGCAATTGAAGCCATGCACGTGAAAGGAAGTAATGTCACACGTGACTTCGTATGATGAGTGAGAGGTTGACGGATTGATTCTAACCTTTAACTAAACTAGTACCTCCTCTATAAGATGAGATGAAGAGTAGCGCAAAAATACTTTTGCACAAGTGTAGGGTTAAATGCATAAAATGAATAATTGGATAGTTGCAAAAACACTTTTTGCGAGGCATATATATAGTTATACGATGCATATAGCATATATTGTACGTAAGACCTTGCATGCATGCATGCACGTGAAAATGGCACGTGCACTAAGGGTGCACATGTATGTATACAAGTATATATGTATATATATATATGTATATAATATTATTATTATAATTATTTTTACGTAAATAATGCATACAATAAGTATACAATAAGTATACAATAAGTACATGTGTGGGTCGATCCTCTCTTATGTATATATATATGTATATATATAGATATATATATACATAGTATAGGTAGAAACCGTGTGGACCCTACCCATGGTAAAAAACATGTGTAACCTAGAGAGAAATAACTAAGTCTTGGGGATTACTTTAGGTTAGTTGGGAATGAGATATTTTAGGAAATAAGTTGTAGAGAAAATCTTAGAGTTTTGGAAATAAATATAGAAAGAGAAAGAGAGAGAGTGTGGTCGATCTCTTCATAAGAGAGGATCGACCCACATGTTATTTTTTTTAAGAATCTCATTTTTACGCAAAACCTATAAAACTTACCCTAAATTAAATGTAGGGTTATTTTTAGTAATCTAGTAAGGTTTGGGATCATCCGAACGTTAGATCTAATCTTGGGACACTTGTGAACATCCTAGTCGGTCCCTATAAATTTTAGGAAATCAATTTGACACAAAAACAAAGGCTACTTTGTGTGAGCCGACCAAGCCTAAGAGGAGGTCGATCTCTCCTCAAATCTTTTCCTAAAAATTAGTTACCTATTAGCTAAACCTTCTTACTTGGATACTAGGGTTTCTTATAAAGGTAAAATAATATGAACTCTTGGATGATGATCACCACTATTCAATCTTAGAAACCCTAACTGTGTAGCTTGATGGGAGTAGTTTTCTTTACAAAAGGGTTTCTAAATCTCAATCTTTGGTAAAAGAAAATATTTAGGAAAGTGAGAAGAGTTTTAGAAATTCATAGAGATAGAGAAAATTTAAGGAGAGAAGGAGAGATCGTCTATACTAAGGCTGATCCCTCCAAGTCTTTCACTTTTTGGAGAGAAGTGAGAAAAACAAAAAAGAAGACAGGAAGAAAACGGCAGCAGGCCTAAGGGCCTGGTTTGTTATTTTTTCTTCTTCAAAACTTAAAGAAACTTCAAGGTTCTAAATCTTAGAGAAAGTAGAAGAAGCTAGTAGATAAACCGTCACCAAGTCGCGCGGAAAAGGTAGGGAAAAATGTGGGTAGTTTGTGAGTATAAACTTATTTGTTTTCTCTTGATTTGAAGTTGAATATATATTCATGAAGGGCTGTTTTCTATGAACTAATAAATATATACATATATATATATATTACTTGTGTTGATATATATTTCATAATGTTTAAATCCCATGAAAGATAATGAAGAAAACGTTCATCTAATAAGAGATATTGAGAAGTGATGCATAGCTTGATGGGTTATTCCAAGTCATGCCCTTCAAGGTGAGGGATTACTGCAGAAGATTGTACGATATACGATGAAAAGAGAAACCTAATGATTTAAACAAGAAAGCAAACCAATTGTTCGGTCTGAAATTTTCGGTAACGTTGATGTTATTATTTTTGATTTGTTGTTGTTTAATATATGAATTATATATGTTTGTTATGATATTGTACTGTGTTAGATGAATTATGAATCCCTAGCGGCGTACTCGTGAGGAAGAAGACTAGCTCCATAAACTTTATTTTTTGTTTATTACTTGAATAAGTTTGGAAAGGTTACTTGGACAAGATGGGACGTTTTTATGTTGATTTGGGTCTATTTTGATTTTTGGACAGCAGGCTAGGTTCTTTGACCAGCAGTTGGTATTTGGATCATAATTACTATTTTGTTCATTGGATTTTATTTTTGGTTATACCTATGGATTCATGAGATCCAGTAGAAGTTACAGTAAAAATTTCATGATTTTAGAAGTAGTTAAGTTTCGTTTTTATATTTTAAAATTTGATGCTTGCATACTGAAAGTTGATACCGACTTCACTTGTGCTAGGTTTTGCCTAGTTTCTGGAAGAGTCCCTTGGGAATTATACTTTGGCCAAAGATGAAAGATGTGCGACTCTGATCTAGTTTCAGAGGGTTCTAACGGAACAGGATTATGACATCCAGAGAGTAAACGACAAATTTTTAACTGAACGTCATACAGAATCTGTCAGCTGCATAAGGTCTAATCAACGTGTTATTTTGTGTATGTTTTTCTGACTTAAAATTATTTTAAAAATAATGTGAGAATATAGATACGTTTTTGAACAAAACTCCAAAAGGTGCTACTGTTTGAACACCTATTACATAGCGTGGCATCCAACAAAGTTTAAACTCTCTGCTGGTATGTCTTAAGAGATAAAAAGGCATAAGGCATGTGGACCCTAGAACCCTAGTCAGACCTAATGACTTATGTGGGCCTATGGTCAGGCCTAACCATATTGAGTTATGTTTTGAAAATCCTAATTTAGACGTGGGCCCTATTTGACTTATTTGACTAAGGCCCAACCCAGTTTTGTTGGGCCTAAACTGACCAAGCCTAAGAGAGATGGACTAAAATGTATTTTAAGACCCACATAATTAATGTTCCAGGCTTTGGATATTTACACCCAAGTGTAGTGTAAGTACACCCAAGGTTCGGGATGTTACAACTATGATGAGTTCAAGTTATATTATAGTTCTAGTAGTATAGATCTTGTGTTTGCTTAATTTTGATAAATCTTCTGGTTCATTAAATTCTTAATTTTTTGTTCAAATTTGTAGGGTATTGTTTCACACAATTTTTGTAGTGTACTGTTTCACTCGAATAGTTCATTGTTCATAAGAAGTCCCATTTTTTCAAGATGTGGCTTTTCAGTTCACTTGATCACACTGGTTTCTTGGACATCCATTTAAAATTGTTAGACCCCTCTGTTTCTGATCCAATATCCCTTGTTGTCAAAAGTTGTAACACCAAGAAAGCGTATTGGTAAGATTCTAGAGAAAGAAAAAAGCCATCACTATAAAAGAGTGTAGCCCATAAACCCTACAAACCACCAACTTCTTTAATCACCAGGAAGAGTCCTAAAATGAGAAGGAGAAATGACCCAGATGAGAATCCAACCGGTAGCAACAACCGAAGGAAGTGCACTCTTTATGGGATTGTTGGGCACAATTGTAGGACTTACATTGGGAAGAACTAAAAGAGAATAAGGACAAGGGGTGGCTTAGCTCGCGACAGTACAAGTCAAGGAGGACATGAACAAAGTAGATATAGTACTAGATCTAGTAACAGAACAAGGGGTGCAATAGTTTATGGATCTAGGAAAAGAGCAAGAGGTGCACACACTGGTAAATCTGGATCAATGGCAATCGAAGATTTATGTGGCATTTCTGAAATCTGAATTTGAGACCACCTAATTCATCTAGATCTAACTTCATCTGGATCTGACTTGTTTGAATTTAAGTTTGTTTGTTTGTTTTTCATTTGAATTCTTTTAATAAATTCTGACATTTTAATACTTTTGCCCTGATTTATATTGTATTGTATGGATTGATTATATCTCCCTCTCCTCTCTCTTTTCTTTCTCTTCCCTCTCTTGCACTCTCTGATTAATCCTAGATAAGTGATTAATATTATCCATACCTAAAAAAAGAATTATGATTCATTTTTTGTGCCAACTTTTAAAATTTGGAGATAAGAAAAAGCCACACATCAAGAAAAATTAACAATTGATGATTATCCTAAGTTGAACTACCAAACAAAAATTATCTTCTAAAAAAAATACTAAACAAAAATCAACCCATTCTAAATCCCTAGTTGAAATAACACATCATGCCAAATAAATAATTGTTGGCCAGGATGAGGTGGAGTCCGAGTAGCATAAACACTAGCAATAAATATCTTCATTATATGGATGAAAAAAAGTGTTTTAATCTCACAAGTTATAGGCTTTGATTGTTTGGGCCATTTTATCGAACATGTCATGGGTGTATTTTATGCATCAAAATGTCATGCGTATATCTTTTACAGAAAGTAAACATTTTAGATAATCAAAGAAAACTTTAACTCAAAGAAGAAGACTAGTTTATGTTTACCTAACAATCACACATAATTTATGCTTGTGAGAATAGGGGACGTTGTGAAAAGCTTGGCGTAAAAAAGATGATAGTAGCTTGGGTTCACAATAGTTAAAAAGAGGGCTATAAACCTTTTATACAGTTGAGGGTATTTAAGTTATTTTTAAAATATTTCGAGGACAAAACTGTAAATTGGACTGAGTCAGACTACTATCTCTCTTTTCAGTAAGAAATCTTTATTGAAAAATTTCAACCTTTACTCAGACATTTTGCTGAGTCACATATCAATTCAGATTCTCAAAAAAGCAAAAATAAACAAGTTGAAATCTGACTCGGGTCCAACTCAGACTAGAGTCAGATTCAAACAACTTTTTAGAAAAAAAACAAATACACCCTTAGTTAGTGGATCTAGAACTAGAGTTAGAACCGGAGGGGGTTTGGGCAGAGGATCCAGGGCTAGGGGTGAAGGTAGACATGTCAATATGCAGCAAAGTATTTCACAGACTATAAGTAGAGGAAGAGTTCACCAAACTTTCCACCAATCGGTGAGTTTTGATGGAGTGCCTTCTCATTTTCAGCATCAACAACCGCATCAATAAGAGCAATTTGGGGGTGCCTCAAGATGGCCTGGTTCAACTTCGAGAACACCACAACAACAACAACAACATCATGAGCAACAACAACAGCAGAAGAAGGGGCCTTCTTCTTCTTCTTCAGGTGTGTTAGTGGCATGGGGGATGGAACACCGAACTGAAAACTATCTATTTTATATTTTTCTTCTTTTTTATGGATGTGGGTATGTGGATGATTTATGATGACTTAATCTTCCTTTTGAGTTTTAGTGGATGTTGCCATGGTGGTCATGTTAGACCTATGCTTTGCTATCTAGTTACTTGATTGTTGTGTTTCTTAAACAGTTATATGTTAAATATGTAAGGTCCATGAGTTCCTTATGGGTTTGTCGATTTACGTGTCAACTCAAAACTCAATGTAAGTCCATGTCTTTGAGTTAAAGTTAGGTGTAACTAGGGGTGTCAATGGGTACCAAAATACCCAGAACCGAACCGGTACCGGAACCGTTTTTTGCAGTTCTAGGACCTCATTTTGTGGATCCGATAAATTTCGGATCTACCCAATGGGTACCCGCGGGTACCCGGTTCCGTATAAATTTTATAATTTTATAATTTAATTTACTATTATATAATAATTTTTTTAACTTTTTTTTAATTAAAAAAAGAAACCAATGACTATTATATAACAAATTTCATAATAAAATAAATTTTATAATTGAATAAAATACGAAAATACAAAATACAAATAGGTTTTATGTGAAAAAAATAAAAAATTAAAAATATGTATCGGGTACCTGCGGATCCTAGCGGTACCGGATCCGAACCACCAATTGAGGTTTCGGAACCGGAACCGGAAGGATCCGAAACCGTCCCGTTGACACCCCTAGGTGTAACCTTCATGTTCTGATCATTGAAGACTTGAAGATTTAAAGGATCGGAAGAAGAACATCTTATAACTCAACTCACCACGAAGAATCATCTTAGGATGGTAAGTAACCTAGAGACCTTAATCTTAGGTGGTTAGACTAGTATAGGACTAATGGACATATATTGATTAAGCTTTTCATCTTGTGAGAAGCTTTGAAAAGCGATCAAGGTTGGATGGTTTCGAAATCAAGCTTGTAGGGCTGGTTTCGAAATCAAACCTCTCGGAAAATCAAAGTTCAAAAATTGTCCTGTGGACTTTGATTTCGAAATAAGAAATCCTGATTTCAAAATCAGGAATGCTTATGCATTGCTGGTTTCGAAACCAAGCTTTTCGGTTTCGAAATTAAACTTCTGGGTTTCGCGAAATCATTGCTATTTTATTTTTTTGCGAATTTGAAGTTGCCCAACTGCCTTTGAATGTGTTTCAAACTTTTCATAGGAGTTTAGGATGACTAAATCTTATAAATATAAGTTGTTTTACATCTAAACAACAACAACCACAACCTTGGAGGAGTATAATTCTTATTCTAGGGTTTCCAAGTTCTAGAAGAGAGAAAGTTCAATATCTTCATGATGGAGAACTCAAATCTCTTGGGAACAGGTTCGTTTTGATCAGGTAAGTGCCGAGATTCATATCTATTGATTAGAACGAGCTTGGTTGTGAGTTAAGGTCAAGATAAATTCTTCCCAACAAAGACCTTTACGCATAGTTTAGGTTTCCCGGTAGATTTTTGGTGTGTGTTGTTGCTCGTGGATTCGAGTGTGGTGATCACGGATTGCGGGAGGCATTGGTTTGTAGATTCGGATTGTATGCGCAACTCGTTCATATTGGCTTGGTGGATTCCAAGTTGTATGCATGAGAATTGATGATCTTCTAAGAGGCGGTTCATGGGTTTCGAAGCCATTGTAGATCTGAAGACCGTTGTTGTCAGAGCATAGAGGGATTCGTAAATCATGGTCTGTCGAGTAGTAAATCGGTTTGTAAGTTCGCATATAGGGGTGTGAACAATTCAAAAGTTCACATATAAGGGTGTGAACATTTAGAAAGTTCGCATACAAGGGTGTGAATAGTAGAAAATATTCACACTTAACAGTATATCATCATCCTAGATTTTTTTTAAACCTAGGTTAAAACTTACAAAAACCACAAAAAATATATGGATTCAACATGTTTTAAACTCTAAAAGAAATGAAAAAATCTAAAAATATAAACAAAAACTAACGAAATACTCGATTTACTCGGTTAATTGATTTAATGTTTTGGGTTAAGTTTTAGATTTGGTTAATAGGTTTTGACTAACCAAAGATAGCCCTAATGATTTCTTAGTATGCCCTTATCCAAAAATAGTATTCCTTATCACTCAGTTGCCCTTAGGGGTGTAAAACGGGCCAGGCTAGGCGCCCACGGGCCAATCTCGGGCCGGGCCGAGCCAGACAGGGAGAAAAAATGCATGTCTATTGAAGCCCGTCGGGCCGAGCGGGTCGGGCAAAGCATAACATTTTGAGGCCCATGGCCGCCAAATGCCCGATATTTGTTCGGGCCGGGCCAAGCTAGGACGGTAAGGCCTTGGGCCATAACCTTGTTTACTTTCTCTTAAAGAACTCAACTTCTTTTATGACCCACCATTCTCAAACCTCTTCTGTAAGTTTAGCTTTGTGGGACTAATTGTTTTAGGCTTCTAAACCAACTACTTAATTTATTAGTCCCGCATTGTTAAACATAGTCAAGAGACTTGAGAATGGTGGGTTATAAATAATATGCTTGTTTACATGCTTTAGTGACAAATGCTAAGACATCCCTCTCCTTTTAGGTGAGGTTGTGAGTTTAATCCTCTCATGGAGGAGGTACTCATGGAATGTTAAACATTATAAATTTTTTTTCAGAAAATTAAAAAAAAAAACAAGAAGAGGGGTGTAGGAAGTGAGTGATCGGGCCAGGTTATAGGGCTGGGTATTGGGCAGTGAATTAAAGCCTGAGCCCGCCCACCAAGTTAAATGGGCCGGGCTGGGTAGGTCCGAATCGGGCTTTGGGTACCCATGGGCATAGTTGGGCTCGGGGCGGACGGGTCGGGTAGTTTTTACACCCCTAGTTGCCCTTATCCCATTTTTAGACGTGAATAGCACTTTTTTTTTTTTTCCGTTCTTTTATTACTCGTCTCTGCCGTTTATAAAGGAAAATCCAGCCGAGTTTTTCTCCCTCTTTCCCTTTTCAACAGTTTTGGTTTCTTCCCAACTTCAAATTGTCACTCTCACTTCTGTAAACCCTAACTCGTCATTACTACTCAAAAACTTCCATTGCTTTAACTTTAATAAATCATCTCGTCCTTCTGTTTCTCTCTCTAGATTACTCCAACATCTGACATGATTACAGTCGAAGAGGTAAGCATTCACGTTGTTATTTGCTGAAAAGAAAGAACAAACTTATTCATTCCATTAGTCTATTTTCAGGCTAAATAATGACTCCGGCGATGGAGTCGGGATTGAATGCGGTTTCAGTTGATTCAAAAACTGAAGATTCTATGGAGTTGAGATCGAAGAGTGGTGATTCCAACAATACGGGTGAGACCAGAGCGATGGTGGTGGTGTCAACAATAGAAGTAGAGAGAGAAAATCTAGGATTTGGTGGAGATTCTGATCAGAAAGAACAACAACATACAAATACAATGAAATCTCCTTGGAAGAAACCGGTTGATGGAAAGGGAGCGGAGCCTCCGGTGATGGGAGCGGATTCGTGGCCGGCGCTTGCGGAAGTTCGGCCGCCGAAAATGTCAGATTCTGCATTTACGAAGCTTCCTGCTGATGTTGTTACTCCTTCTCCCGTTCAGGTCTCTCCCTCGTTCTATACGTAGTAGGCATGTAGTAAACCAGTTGCAACTCTAAAAGTAACCAAAAATAGGAGATTTTTTTAATGGATTTGGTTCTAAATAGAAACCTAAAGAATAAAGATGCAAATGAACTCTCTTTCTCTCTCTCTCTCTTTTTCATTCTATACTTATTTGTCTTGTAGTATATAATGCAGCGTAGGGAAGCGCTGAGATGAAGATATAGGGAGATCTCAAGAAGAGAAGAAACGAAGAGGATTGAGAATGGATGAAAAGAAATACAGAGAGATTGAGAAGAAGAGTCTAGGGGGAAGAGATAAAAAATTAACTAAGCCCATGCGAAACACCCGTTTTTTGGAGCTCTTTATAAGTTTGGATAGATAACTCCCACATAACAACTTACAAACCTAACCTAAACTAAAACCCTATGGTATCTACTTCCTAAAAACAACTTCCAGACCTAGTAGAACTTAAAATAGACACTTTTAGACGTTCCTAGATATACTCTAAATAAATAAAGGACCTTAAGGAGTTGTTTCTCTTAGACATTTTAAATATGTCAATTATGAAGATTATAACAGTGAAAATCGGTTGGCAAAACTTAATCCTGAAGCCTAGGCTTCCATCCATGGTGTGGGAGTCAGGAGTCTGAACATCATAAGAAAGCTATTGGTAACATTTTGTTTTGGTATTCCTTATGAGATTTCATGCATCACCTCGGTCATATTGTTTTGGTGTTCATTATTTGTATTCAAGTTTTAGGATTTCATTTTTGTCATTTGAGCTCAACCTACTTTGTTTTCTTAGAGACTCACTTTTAAATGACATGCTTTTGTTACTTTCAGGGATCAACAGGGCAACAAAAATGCAATGGTTTTGGAAGTACTAATACTTCCCATAAACATCAACCATATCAGCACCGGAGAACAGGTTCTAAGCGTAATAATCCTCCAAATGGTGTTCCACCCCTTCCTGTATCGGTTCCTGTACCTTATCAGCAACAGCCAATGCCACCTGTTTTTCACCCTGTGATACCCTCTCCACATATTCAAGTTCATGATTATGCTTACCAACCCTTTTCAATTGAACCTCACATGTTAAAATCTGGATATGAAACTCCCATGCAAGCTTTTGTTGCAACGCCCCGTCCTGGTGGTAGAGTTGATTCCAATAGAAGCTTTCAGCCTCCCCCACGAGGAGATCCCAATGTGTATGCTAGCAATATTGCTAATAGACGACACAACCTACAAGAACCTGGTGGTCGTTTTAATAATCCATGGCGTCATCAACGAGCATTTAATCCCAGAGGCGGTATTAATAATCAACAAAGTGTTGGGCCAAGGGCTTTTGCAAGGCCACCACCTCCATTTTTTCCAGCTCCAGGGTTCATAAATGGACCAAGTTTTCCTGGTACGCATCTGTATTATTCGTGCTTTCTGTGTTCTTTTATCTTTTCTCTCTTTTTGTTTTGCTTAGTATCATTGTTCCCTTGATTACCTTCTTTTCTTCCACAATCTTTATGTCTCATAATATATAATGATGTTTGATACATCACTGATTCTTACTTCACTAAAGCCTGCCTGCTGGAATGGCTTATATATGCAGTTCCTGCTTCTATGTTCTATCTGCCACCTGCCGCACTTCCAGATGCTATAACCAATGCTGCTTGTTTTACTCCACATCCTTCTCAACCTGGGTTTTCTATACCTTCATCTGAGGCACTAATTTTGAAGGGTAAAATAATAAAACAGATCGAGTATTATTTCAGGTGAGTGGTCCAAGAAACATGCTATGTGGTTTATTTGAATTCTTTTTGGTTGAAAATGGAGTTTTTCTGTATTGATCTTCCTGTTATGTTCTCATAAACATGTACTTTTGGACAAAGAGGACTAGCAAACATTATACTTCCACAGCTTAGCACATCTGTAATTTAGATTTATGCTATCATTTTTTAGCATGTGAACATCTTTTGTCTATCAGAGATGCTTATGACCTCTTTTATGGTAGTGATGAGAATTTGCAGAAAGACCACTACTTACTTTCCTTAATGGACGACCAAGGATGGGTTTCAGTACACAAAATTGCTGACTTTAATAGGGTAAGTTGGGGTCGAGTGCTCCATGATATGTTTTTCAGTGTACTCTAATGAATATGATGGGGGTACAAAATCTTAAATTTTGTATTAAGATATATGTTAAGGTGATACTTGTTCTTCTCATGTAGTTCGGAGTAATGTTAATTTTTTATCAAGTACACATTGATGTGTTGTATTTATGAGCTGCAGGTTAAGAGAATGTCTACAAATATACCTTTTATTTTGGATGCACTGCGGAGTTCAAGTATCATAGAGGAGCTGGTTAGACATCTTTATTCTTTAGCTCTGGTCTGTTTGTTTTCTCAATTTTCACATCTATGATATGCCGTCATGAGCAGGTTATATTTCAAATACTTTACTTTTCGATAGTTTATCCTGTTTTTTGCCATTACTCGGATCTATTGATATTTTGGTAGGGTGAGAAACTACGGAGACGTGATGACTGGTCAAAGTGGTTACCAGCCTCCTTGCAACACACATGTGCTTCAGAACATCAGACTCCACAGGTGCAAATTGATGAGAAGGCTACTGTTGTTGAGGATAGTAATGAATTCAATGAGGGTGATAGAATGAAAATTCCTGAAGGGTTTATGGATTTAGTATCAAATATTAAAAGTCTGGGGGAGCACTTGTCCTCAAAGAAAGAGAGTTCAAAAGTAGCAAGTAGGAATAATTCAGGATGCGGCAATGAGAAACTGCCACTTGATGGTAAAACAGAAACATATCAAGAATCTGGGGATTCAATCTGGAGATTTAATTCTGAAACAAGTTCAGCAATCAAAATCTCTCAGCCTGCCATTGATTATTTCTGCACATCAGATAAGGATTCATCTGATGGCCCTGCGAAAATTGTTGGCACCAATAGCTCCGTCAACTCCGGATGCTTACAAGGAATTTCTCAACCTACAAGTTGTGGGGAATTTCAACTTGAAAGCATGAACCTTCTATCCAATCTGACTTTGCAGAATCAAGGCCCCTTATTAGATATTGGGAGTGAGCCTTCTGGATATATGGGGGAACATAGCACTTTCATGCTGGACGAAGAGCTGGAATTGGAGCAAACAACAATCAGGAAAGATCATCTCTGTTCTAGTAGAAGGTAGATATAAACCATCTCTCTATATCTTATTCCTTATCTTTCTGTTTTTATATCATGCTTCATTCATTTGATCAGGTAAGAATTATTTATACATCTTCTTGTAGTATCTACTATCATCTATATTTGTTCATTGAAGTGTGTTTCATAATTTTGTATACTCACCTGAGAAAAAAGAACATAATATCAGATTTTGTAAATGCATGCTATTGCTGTTCCATAGAGAATATATTTTGGAAGAAGAAAATAGACAACTTCCCTGATCTCTTTCTCCTCCTCCTTACCTTTTTGGTCACTTCCATCTTTTCCCTTTCCACTTTTATGAATCCTCTTTTATCCATTAAAACCAATTGAAAATTAGGGCTTGTTTGGATCACAGGAAAATTAAAATGACAGTAGAATAGTTCTCTCATCATTTTGTTTCTGTGATTTTTTAAAAATCCTACCTTGTGAAATGCAGGTGTATGGATGGCATAGGAAAATAATCTGAACTATCATGATATCTTATTAAATGTGCTTTTGGATCGCAATAGTTGGTTGGCGGGACTGTTAACTACCACACAACACGTGTCTATGATGCCACATGACAGGTATCACCATGTGTCAAACATTGCGTGTGTAAGAAAGTAAATCCTTAAAAGGGGACAACACCATATAGACAAGAAATCAATGTAGAGTTTCTTTCTCATTAAATTTATCGAACAACTGGCTTGTAAAATAGTTCTTAGTTATGATGAATCAAACTCCACACAATGGGCACAAACGAAATCAATCATTTAGGAGTTCTCAACTCTTCATCAAACTCTTGTCTGTCTATGAGACCATTTAGATGTTCAAAACCTGATAGATCTCTCAATAGTTGGAAAAAAGATTCTTTTAAGAACACAAGTTTAGACAAACTAATCATTGGTTGAACAACAATTTTACTAAAAATGTACTTTCAAAACATACAGTTGATGAAGATGTAATGCGATTGGATTTCAGCTTTAGCTTTCATGGAGTGTTCAAGAGATGAGAGACTAAGTCTTCTTCATCAACTGAAGTTCAAGTAACTAACCATCTAACAACCCCTTCTTCAAAACCTTATAAAGAATGAATGGAAATCGTCATTGCTATGCAAAAGCTTCTAAAAATGGTTTCCTTCTGGTTGAACGATGGACTGAAGAGATTAAAAATGTTGCAGGTCGAAAGGTGATGTTGAGGATTAAATGCGAAACTCCCTTATTTTGTGACATGGAGGTAGAAAAAAGGTTAAATACATGATAAGAAAGAAATGACAAGGGGGAGGGTGTTAGCCGATTTTACCATGTTTGGATAAAGTTAATTGACTTGTTGATGTATCATTTTGATGTTCTAGTGAACAAAATAACAGATTTCCCTTGACATTGTGGTTGGAATTCCAACCACCACGTACCTAATGCACACTTAGTTGATATTTATCTAACTCAAAAAACCCCCACATTAACATGATGAGAAACATTTTTTTTCCTTCCTCAAATTGGCAAAAAATCTATGCTTGATATATATATATATATGGTAGAAAACTTAGTTTAAATCTATGTGAGCCCAATGGGCCATCTTAGTCTTATATCTTGTTGTATTACTGGGCTTGGCCCACTTGTTTGTTTCTAATATAATATGGGAGGGGGAGGCTCCCAACCCTAAGAGAGACAAATTGTCTCTCATCTTTCTCTCATCTCTTGTTCTTCCTCTGCTCTTTCTCTCTCTAAAACCTAAAACAGTAGCTGTAGATTTCAACTTGGTATCAGAGCAACTTGCTGGTTTGAGGTAAATTACTCCAAGAAAGGTGTTGTGAACTGTTTTAAAACCCTAGATGTGCATCTAGGGTGTGTATGTAGTGTGTGTGGCTGCTGGGAAGATCGTGAGTTACTATTTTTGTCTTTTGGTGTGAGTTTGTTGAACTTCATGGAGGTGATAAGATCTCCTAGTTCATCCATCATCCTCTCAACTGTGTTTCTGCCAGCTAGGTGAGTATTTTGTGGTTCTACTGAAACTCGTGAACACTGTTCACAGTTTCATGTTCACTGTTCACAGGCGTATTTGTGGTTATATAAATCTGTGGTTGACCTTTTTTTAGGCTATTGTGTGTGCTTGCTTTGGTTTCACCTTGTGTTGTGAGAGATAGTAAATCTTCTACCATAGAAAGCAAACCTAGTTATACTATGGGAGATGAGATGGGAAAATCTATCACTTCCATTAAGCTATATGGTGAAAGTCAATGTTTTAAAAAGTGGTTTTAAGTGTCAAAGCGGTTTCCTTTGACAAGGCTAAACGTCGCCTCAAGGCGGTACAAAAGCGTAGCCTTGGATCGGCAAAAAAAAGTTTCATAAAAAATTCTAGAAAAATTACATAAATTCTAGAAAAACTAAAAAATCATCCTATAACAAAATATTGACTTAAATAAGTGTAAAAGTAATAGAGGCAGTAGGTTTTACCTTACAAATCGCGTTGTCGAACTGAATACCTAAAAACTTGAAATCAACACATAGTTTGGTAGTTGCTACCATATTGTTTAACATTAGCAAGTTAATTCAAGTAACAAGTAAACAAGTGACCAACTTAGTAACAAACCAAGTCAAAATCACACTTAAATCTAAATCAAAACAAGTAGAATAACACAAAATCTAAACTAAATAAACAAAGTGCTAAGACTAATAAGTTAGAAGTCAAGTTTAAACTAGATCCACAAATTCAACACCAATCATCAACCAATAATATTCAGATCATCCTCATCACTAGTGGCATCCCCTAAAGAGTCATCGTTCTATCTTATGGCTCGATCGTCTTCTTCGTCAGACTCAATATCTTCCCATTCATCTTCTTCATCCACCAAATGCATTGGCATTGTAGCCTTTCGTTTTCCTATTTTGAAATTGAAACATGAAATAGAGATATAAGTTATTACGTTCCTTATTTACAATGTTACTATTAGTAATTTAGTATTATAGTATATTAGTATAGTACTACACAAGAAATGTAGTTGTAAATTACCTGTAGCTCCTCTTCCTCTTTTACTTGATTGTTTTCTTCCCCTACCTCCAGCTTGTGTCCTCCTCCTTTGACGTTGAGGGCCTTCTTGGTCATGTTGGGCAACCTCAATCTCAATAGCATTGATATCTAGCTCATCAAGATCCTTTTGCCAATTGGTGGTTGGAGACTCCACACTTGTAGTTCTTGTACTTCCACTTCCATGTATTTCATCTTCTCTTTCATTTCACTTGGTCCCAATTCTATAGGATTCTCAACAAGCCATTCATCATCACTATCAATTTCTTCAACAACCAAGGTATTGTCTTCATTCTTTTCCATCCTTATCCTCCTTTGTAGTTGCTTAACCCTCAATTTCTTGTTATACATAATAAAGACTAAAGCGTTTAGCTTTGTTGTATGCAACCTATTCCTTCGCTTCGTACGAACCTAAAAATTATTACCATACAAGTTATAGAACTTGTAATGAATTCTTTTAAAGAATAATGATAAGGACTAAAGCGTTTACCTGATTGAAGGTTGACCAATTTCGTTCACACGCGGATGAAGAGCTAGTTAGACTTAGTACCCTAATTGCAAACTTTGTCAATATAGGCGTGGAGTCACCATAAGAAGCCCACCAACGTGCTATCAAAGACTCAAAATTCAAACATTTTAGTGATTTCACAATAGAAATTAAGGTTAAGAAATAAGATGTAATTATTAAATTATTAAATTACTATAAACTTAATTGCTCACCAGGTGCTTTCCTCATCCTAGTTGCCTCTGCTTCAGGACGACCAAATAAACCCTCCTTACTCAAGAACTTGTCAATCTCCATATGAGCCTCAGCTAAATCAACTCTATCTGGAATTAACTTTTCCATACAATTTTATAGACCAAGCTTAATTTCCGGATGAGTAGAAACGTTAGACTCATATTGAAATTGAGGGTTCATAAAATATGCTGCGGCATGGAGGTTGGAAGTCCCACTTCTCATCTATGATATCCCAAATCTCCTTGTACTTTGATCTATCATTATCAAAGTTCTTTGCAATGTCTTCTTTGGCCTTGTCCATTGCTCCATATATAAACCCCATAGCAGGCATCTCTTCTGAATCTACTAATCTTAACACACCAACTAAGGGCTTTGTAGCCTTCAAAGAATAAATCAAACTTGGCCAGAAGTGATTGTCTCTCGTTATTATCTTTTTCATAGCCTTTCCATCGTCTTTCTTTGCAAACGAACAACTATTCCACTTACTAGAAGTGAACATAGCCTCTAATCCTTGCTTATTTTGGAGCATGCTTTGCAAAGTGAGGTTTGCTGTGGCAAAGCGCGTTGCAGCTGGACGAATCAATTCTCTATTTGTGAAGCTCCTCATTAGGGCAAGCACCCAACCATGACCATAGATGAAGTTACTAACTTGCCTAGCTTTTCTGTATGCATGTGCAGGTTGAGGTAGCTCATAAATTTTCTCTAGCATCAAGTCAATGCAATGTGCGGCGCAAGGCGTCCAATATAATCCCTTTCTCTTCTCCATCAATTTCTCTCCTGCTTTCTTGTAGGCAGCCGCGTTGTCAGTTACGATTTGCACTACATGCTCCTCTCCGACCTCCTCTACTACTTCATCTAGGAGCTTGAATAGCATATTGCTATCTTTTATTGCATTAGATGCATCAATGCTTTTCAAGAAAATAGTCCCCTCTGGACAATTGACAAGAAAATTAATTAGTTGTCTCCCTCTAATGTTTGTCCAACCATCAGACATGATGGTAACTCCTGTCATTGGCCATGTCTTCTTCACATCTTCAATCATTTTATTTGTTGTTTTAACCTCTTCCTTAAGGATCCATGTAGTCAACTCATACATGGTAGGTGCTTTTAAACCACGACCGTACTCACCAACAGATCGAAGCATATTAACGAAGGAGGGGCTGTTTGCTACATTAAATGATAAGCCATTCTCGACCTATATCCAAGCAAACTCTGCTCCTATGCTCTTTGCCATTGTGGGGTGGCGGGGCACTCTGCTCACCACCACTTCCCTGGGCTCTGTTATCAATCTCAGCATTACCCCCCATGTATCTGTCGATGGGACCTCTAACACCTCGAGAAGAGATTCCACAACTTGGTCCACTAGAACCAACACCAATACCTGTATCAAGAATAGGTGCAGATACCACTTCTGTTGCTCCAATCCCATGCTCACTATTAGCCCCATATGATCCACGATTAACCAAAAAATCAAAATCCTCTTGTGCTATCTTCTTTATAGTCTCTCCCTTGGCCAAGTATGCTTTGATCTCTTCTTTTGCGTCAGGAGTTACCGATGGGCATGGAGCTACATCTACATGGTTACATGCAAGATGGTTCTTCAATCTTTTGACTCTTCCTTTTACGACTTTACTGCAAAATTTACACTTCACGTAAACATATGCTTTCCCACTACCCTTAGTTGGTCCCTCAACTTCTATTCCATATTTCCAAGATGGATCTCTTTTACCACTAGATCTACTTTTCACCATTTTCAACTGTCATAAAACTTCAAGCAAATAAAACAAACAAAACAATCACCATTTACCGAATAATGAAATGAATAAAAAATTAAACAAGTATAATTTAACCATAAACAAGTACAAAGTAATTAAATATTTAACTACTAGTTTACTGGAAACAAAAATTAGTCCTATAAGGGACTTAAATAAACTTTAAAATAATACATAATCACATGTTTCAATAAATATATTATATTTAACATAATCATTGAAAGCATCAAATATAGAAATAATTGTTAGAAGATTAAATCGTGTGAACAGTAATTATGAATAGTGACTTTGAACAGTGTTTTGTGTACTACTCATGAATAGTGTACTTTAGTGTACTACGCCTGAATAATGTACTTTAGTGTACTACTTTAGTGTACTTTAGTTTGTGATAGTACACTTAATAAATATATATAAGGGGTAGAGATGCTACACATTTAGTAACTCTCTACCCCCTCATTCTCTTCATCTTTTCTTCTTCTTCTACCTTTTCTCTTTCAACTATAATTTAATAATCAAACCATCAGACATATTTTAATAAATAAAATAATTTTTTTTACAAGTGACAGCCAAGTAGTACTGTAGTACAGTAGTAATATATTGTTTATTTTAGAAAAGACAAATCACAGATTTCAATGAGAACTTTTTTTTTTAAAGCTGGGTTACTTTAAGTTGGTCTGGTTACTGTAAGTTGGTCGACTGGACCAAAATACAACAACAAAAAAAAAAACCAGAGAAAAGAAGAAGAAGGAGAAGAAAAGAAAAGAGAACAGAAGAAAAGAGAAGGAAAAAGGAAAAAAAAGAAAAACAGAACAAGACGAGAAGAAGAAGAGAAAGACGAACTTACCAGTGAGGTGGCAACAGACGGTGACAGACAGCAGGGGTTCAGTTCTTTTAGCTCGCCTCCTTCTCTCTTTCTTTTCTTTCACAAACAAATTACAGAGCTAGGGTTTTGACTAAACCCAAAAGCCTAAAACCCTTAGGTAAGTCGGTGATTTTCAATAGAAAAAAATTTTACTATTTTTTTTAAATCTAACTTCTTTTTAAAATTGCAAATAAGTCCCTAGATGACTTAAAAACAAAAGGGGGGCCAGTACATTAATTAAAGCGTACGCTTCACTATGCTTTGAAGCGTACGGTGAAAAGCATACGCCCCACACAGCAAAATCGCACGAGTATATTTTGGGCCAGAAAGCATACGCTTCTGTTCGCCTCTTTACCGCCTCGTACCAAGGCGCGCCTTGGTACGTACGCTTCTTCTGGTTTTAAAAACATTGGTGATAGTAGAAGCGGTTGTGGTGGCTGTGGAGATGGTAGAACTGTAGAAGTGGTCGTGGTCGTGATAACCGTTCTGAATGGAAATGCACTTATTGTGGCATGACTGGGCAGTCCGAGGAGTATTGTTTGGATAAATGGGGAAAGCCTGCCCAGGCTAATCAGGTTTCTACTGACTTAGAGGTTTCTACACCTGCTACTGCTCCTATGTCTGGTTCACATGCAGATTTGTTCTCTTAGCTCAACCAACTTATTCGACAATTAAAGGCATTAACACCAGGTCCTCATTTTATTGCTACTTTGGCAAATCAAGGTAATGTTGCGTGTGTTGCAGGTCCTTCTACTTCCTCTTGGGTTATTGACTCAGGAGCTAGTGCTCACATTTTTGGTATTCCCTCTATCTTTACCAACTTTCACTCTATTCTTTCCTTTATTACATTAGCTGATGGTTCTACTCGTCCAGTGCTTGGGACGGGTGACCTTCATCCTACAAAATCTCTAAAATTATCTTCTGGTTTATACATTCCCAACTTTTCTTTTAATTTGTTATTTGTTAGCAGGCTTACAAAATCTCTTAATTGTTCCGTCACATTTTCTCCTATTGGTTGTGTGTTTCAGGATCTTAGGACACAGACGAGGATTTGGTTCGGGGAATGAAAGGAACGACCTTTATTATCTAGATGTTAGTACTCCTGCTTCTGTTTTTAGTGCCTCAGTCACCCCTTTTCAATGACACTGTCGTCTTGGTCATCCCTCCTTAGAAAGGTTGAAGTCTCTTATTCCTCAGTTGAGTTCTATGTCTATGTTAGAGTGTGAACCGTGTCAACTTGGCAAACATCAGCGAAGCTCGAAAGGTTGAAGTCTCTTATTCCTCAGTTGAGTTTTGTGTCTACGTTAAAGTGTGAACCGTGTCAACTTGACAAAAATCATCAAAACTCCTTCCCTAGTACTACTAATAGTCGTTAGTGGAGTACTTTTGATTTAATTCACTCTCCCATATGGGGTCCTTGTAGAACAAAAAGTTTGTTTCAGTTTCAATATTTTATTATTTTTGTGGATGATTGCACTCGTATGTGATGGAGATCTTGTTGATGGATATCGTGTTTATAGGCGTAGACGTAGATCATAGGAGTTTTATGTCATTTAGTGTTGTCTTAGGGGTATTTTGATCATTAGGAGTATTTCATTATTTGTAGTTGTTTAAAGGGTATTTTGGGTAATTCAGTTTAGTGTAGGGTGTTGTGGGAGTCGTGGGTAGTGAATGGAGTAGTGGTAGTTATTTTTATTATTTATTTATATTATGATGTGTTGTTAGAGACGATTAGTTTTGTTGAATGAATGAATTATTGTCTTCTTTCCCAAATTACTCCCAAATTCCTCTGGTTTCCTCTACTTTCTTCTTCCTTTTCTTCTCTATCTTTTATTCTATTTCTTCTTCTTTCTTCTCCTTTTCCTTCTTCTTCTCTTTCTTTTCTCTAATTTCTGTGCAGGTTCTACATTAGTATGACATGGTTATTTTTAACGAAAGTTACCAGATAATGAAATCAAGACTCAGTTTGGTAAAGAAATTAAAAGTGTGCGTTCTGATAATGCTTTAGAATATGCTCAGGGATTTATGCATAAATTTTGTGCCGATCATGGTATTATACATCAGACTACTTGTCCCCACACATCTCAACAAAATGGGTAGTTGAAAGGAAACATCGACATCTTTTAGAGGTTGCCCGGACATTAATGATTGCTATAAATGTTCTTAAACCATACTGGGCAGATGCTTTTCTTACAGCAAATCACCTGAACAATCAGATGCCATCCAGAGTTCTTGGTAATATATCTCTATTCTCTTTGTATATCCACATGACTCTCCTGTCTCTGTTACTCCTCGTGTGTTTGGTTGTGTTGCTTTTGTTTACCTATTAGGTCCTGGTCAAGATAAGCTTTCTGCCTGTTCAGTCAAGTGAATATTTCTGGGTTACTCTCATACTCAGAAAGGTTATCACTGTTATTGCCCTACGACTCATAGACGGTATGTGAGTGTTGATGTTACCTTCTTTGAGTCCACTTCTTATTTCTCTTCTTCTGGCTCTAATCTTGACCTTAACCTTGACCTTGTATCTCTTCGTGAGGGGGAGGGGTTCTCTCCTCTTCCTACTTTACCTATTCCTAGTGTTACTGAGTCGAGTACTGTTCCTGTTCCTAATCCAGTTGTGTCTGAGTCGTGTCCTTCTATGCAGGTGTACGGACGCTCCAAGACGAGACAAGTTGTTCCTTGGGGCCCCTCTTCATCTTTTGCTGATGCTCCTGTAGATTCTGAGCCATGGATTTCCGAACCACATTCTTCTGAAGATCTTCCAATTGCTAAAAGGAAAGGTACTCGTTCTTGCACCCAGCATCCATTATCTACTTGTTTATCATATCATCGTGTATCTCCATCCTTGTTTTCTTTTGTCATGTCTATGTCTTCCATTTCGGTTCCTAGTTCTTACCTGCAGGCATTATCTTCTCTTGGTTGGAAAATGGCTATGGATGATGAGATGACAACTCTTCATGAGAATCAGACATGGGAGCTCACTGCTTTACCTCCTGGTAAGCAGCTAGTTGGTTATATGTGGGTGTATACTAGGAAATATCTACCTAATGGTTTTGTTGAACGACTAAAGGCACGACTGGTAGCTAAAAGGTATACTCAAACATATGGTGTTTATACCGAGACTTTTCCAATGTTGCTTGGTTTAATTCTGTTCGTATTCTCATCTCTGTGGCTGCCAATAAACATTGGCCATTGTATCAACTCGACATTAAGAATGCCTTTTTCCATGGTGATTTTCAGGAGGAAGTATATGACTTAACCACCTGGATATGAAAAGGAAGGTGAAACACATTTGGTTTGTCGATTGAAAAAGGCTATCTATGGATTCAAACAGTCCCCTCGGACATGGTTTGATAAGCTTAGTAGTGTTCTTGAAGATTATGGTTTCCGCTGAGCCGTCTTTGATCACATTGTATTTGTTCAACATACATCCAGAGGGTCTATTATTCTCATTGTCTATGTTGATGATATTTTTATTACTGATGGGGATTTTTAGGGTATTTCCGATTTGAAGCAGCACTTTAGCACAAAATTCCATACTAAAGAGTTGGGCCTACTTTGATATTTTTTAGGGATTAAGGTTGCTCGCTCCAAGGGTGGCATTAGTCTTTCTCAACAGAAATATGTGTTAGATCTCCTATCCGAGACAGGTCTTCTTGGTAAAGTCCTGTAGAAACGCCAATGGATTTGTCAGTCTGGTTGCAGAACAGGGGGAACCATTTAATGATGCATGTATGTACAAGAGATTGGTTGGGAAGTTTATATATTTCACAGTGACTCGACCTGATATCACTTGTGCTGTAGGTGTTGTTAGTCAGTTTATGCTTGCTCCCCTGTAAGCAACACTTTGAAGTAGTTTGTTGTATTATGAGGTATCTTAAAGGCTCTCTAGGTCGAAGTTTGTTATAAATGTCATCCAGTGACCCTCTTACGGTTGTTGGCACAGTCGTTGGTTACTCTGATTCAGATTAGGCAGGTGATCGAATTGATAGACGATCCACAACAGGGTATTGCACTTTTGTTGGGGGCAATCTTGTTACCTAGTGAAGTAAGAAGCAACAAGTTGTAGCTAAATCGGGTGCTGAGGCTGAATATAGAGCTATGGCTCACACTGTTTGTGAAATGTTGTGGGTTAAATCATTGCTTGGTGAGATAGGTATTACAGTTCCTAGTCCCATACAGATGCTTTGTGACAACAAGGCTGCCATATATTATGAGCAACCCTGTTTTCCACGAGAGAACCAAATACATTGAAGTCGATTGCCATTTCATTAGAGAGAAGATGATACGGAAACAAATTACTTGCCCTATGTGAAGTCTGAGGAGCAGTTGGCTGATATCCTTACGAAACCTCTTGCCCGTTTTCCTTTTGATTGGTTTTGTGACAAGCTAGGCATGTTTGACCATTATGCTCCAGCTTGAAGAGTGTTAGGAAAACTTAGTTTAAATCTATGTGAGCCCAATGGGCCATGTTAGTCTTATATGTTACTTGTTGTATTACTAGGCTTGATCCACTTGTTTGTTTCTAATATAATGTTGGAGGGGAAGGCTTCTAACCCTAAGAGAGACAAATTGTCTCTCATCTTTCTCTCAGCTCTTGTTCCTTCTCTTCTCTCTCTCTCTAAAACCTAAAACCCTAGCTGTAGATTTCAACGATATATATGTACAGAAAACACAACTACAATCCTCGTTAAAAACAAAAATGAAGAAAACACAGTTATAATCTTGGTCTGATTTCTGCTGTCCATATCTTTTACTGAATATTTGACCTGCAATTTCAATGTAAATACCGAAAAGTACTAGAATATTTGATTTTTCCATATATCGAATTGCTACCTGCTATATGATCATCTGTAGACATGGATAAGACTTCTAGTTTCTGAATTTCCTGACAATAGTATGGACATGAACCTTGTCTTACGTTCTAGCTTTTTTAAGCTAAACTATTAATTTTCTGGTTTATACCATAAAAAATGCAATGAAACATTGAATATTGCGAAGTGTCTACATAACACTTTCTATAAGATGCTGTATACAAGTTTCTTTGACCAGATAGACGAGAAAAGTTTAGAACATAATAACTAATAGGACACTGGGTAAAAATATAGGAATGCAGTTGAGAAATATCCGCTATCAGTTCTATTGTAGTGATACAGGTATGTTGCACATGCAAAGCATCTGGTTGTCATAGGAAAGAGATAAATTTGTATTTTTTCTTTTAGAAAAACTTATAAAAAATTTCCCACATGAGTTAGCATATCATATATCCATACATTACGATTCTATAATTGTCGGACATGATTATCTTCAAATAAGAATGAGATTTTGTAGACAATGCCTTTGTGCTGGTTTCTCCTATTCATTTGAATATGTCCGGAGGATCTTTTAGGCAGCAGTAACTAATGACAAAAACAAATTTTACTTAGCTATTTAAAAGTATTTACCATAAAGAATACACTTTCATACCTTGTTGTGAAATCCCATCAAAAATACCTTCTTGTGAAATTATATCAGTTATATTTTTTGTTTACCCGTAAAAGCTAGACTTCGTCTGTCAAATTATGTTGTGCTTCTTTAGTACTTGCAAAATTTGGATTTTGTGGAAATAGTCGGCCATAGTGTAGCAAAAGTACTTGTGCACGCATGAGTAGGATACCTAGATTTTTGCTTGTGGAATATGTATTGAGCTTTGCTCTCTTTCTTTCTCTCATGTAATTTTCTATCCTTCCACTGCTCACATGGTTTTGTAACTATACTTCTGTATCTTCCAAATGTCATTGTTACCCAGGATTGATGACGAAGATGAAGTTGATGATAAACATATCGAGCAGAATCTTATAATCGTCAGACAGGTGAGGTCGTCCTTCTGGTATAGATTTATCCCACACTATTTTTATGTATACTGGATTGTTATCACTGTTACTAGTGTGACATTATTCACATACCTGCAAGAGTTTGTGGGGATTTTAGTAACTGAGCAAGCAATAAACATGCTTTTCTCAACAAAGAAAATAGTGCTCTTTCATTTTACCCTCAAATTGTTTCATATGATCATATGTCAGTCCTTTGTATACCAAGTTTCCTACTTGAAGTGAGACAGTAAATTTCTTGGGGGTTAGTTGCAGTCCTGTCTAATGTACAATTGAAATGATCTTATACATTTATATTTACACAATAACTAACCCATCTTCACTCCTAATTCAAATCTGGCATGCGTAATATTGCAACACTTGTTGCAGATGTTTATGGAAGCGATTAACACAACACAAGATTTACTAAACCCAAATAAAATTATTCATGAACTGCTTTTACAAGAGGGGGTCGACCTGACTTTATAGGCGTCATAACCCTTGTGCACCAAGAAACCCTAGCTACAAGAAATACTAAAAATAATAAAGTACTAAAGATAATTCCTAATCCTTCAAGGAAACTAAACAACTAATTAAAATACTTTCCAAAACTAATAGAACTCCTAAATCTCTAAAAGATATCAGATCTGGTCGACATGGCCATTTTCTCTCACTAGAAGATTTCGTGGGTTCTTGTGGACCCAGCAAGATGCTGCTCGATATTCACATCACATTGTATAAATAAATAAGCTATTAGATGTTGGAAGCTAGTTTCTCATTCGACTTATGCTCGTCTTTTTTTTTTTTTTTTCTTAATGCTGTGCAGGATATTGGGATAGACAAAGACAATACTCGTACAGGAGTATCAAAACCCCTTTCTAATGAGCATGCATCCACAATTGATGATGGTCTTTACTTCTTGGAGCAGGTTGATGGACCAATTTATTAATATTAGCTATATTAAACTCATCCCACAGTCATCCTCCATTAGCAGATTATTTGTCCACGGTTATTTTCTTAGTGGTTTTAAATTGTTCGTTGTTGGCAGGAATTAAGAGTCGACAGCTATAATAATAGAAGGAATAACTCTGGTTTAGAGATGAGTGATGATAGAGGTTCCAGCCTTGCACCTAGATTACCAAAATCAAAGGTCAGTGTTAGTCCTGCTGGAAACAGTGGCTTGGAAGAGCTTGGGCATGCTAACACCCAGAGGAGGCAAAATAAAACTGTTAACAAACGTTCAGCACATAAGCAGCGCTTGTTCTTGAGCAATTCTAGAAACCATGGAAATAGTCGTAATTGTAATGGCCTCATATCAGAAAGTTCCCCGGGAAAATTGGTCGGTTTTATCTTTGGGTCGACACCACCGGAAAGTCATTGGTGAGTTCAGGGTTGTCATGCACTTATCAGTGTGATTTATTGGTTCATGAGCTTCAGCTGCACTGCATTAGCTAGTTTAGATCCTTTTTTTCCCCCTAGTTTCTAATTCCTGGTGCTCTTCCAATTTCACAGCGCTTTGTCCTCAAAGTCGAGCTCTTCACCTCATGGGATCCCTTCTGGGAGTAGTCCACCCGTGGGATCTATGCCAAAACCTTTCCCTCCATTTCGGCATCCAAGTCATCAACTTTTGGAAGAAAATGGTTTCAAGCAGGAAAAGTAAGGGCACACTGCTTCGTCTTGATTTTTAATGTTATTACTTTTGACTGGAAGGGGAATATAATGCAACATATGTCAGGGTTTGACAATCTGAGTTACTATATCATTACTGTTAACTCATCTGGTTGCTTCTTTATTTAGGTACCAGAAGTTTTACAAACGTTGTCTAAGTAGTCGGAAGAGATTGGGAATTGGTTGCAGTGAGGTTTGGCTATTTTTTCCAAGCTTTGTTTTTGAATATCTCCTTTGGTGACATTTTAGAACATTTTACAGAATTGTGGTTCTCATAATGCTTCTGTATACTTGGTCTAAAAACCATCTAATCAGAACAAACACATCGTACCTGGAGGCTGGACCTCCACCGTTGCTTCATGATTCTTTCCTTATTGCTTGTTTTCCTTCTATATCAGATCTTGGTCTTACTATTATAAGTTTGTAACCAAAGAATGTAATACCCATATCGCATAGTTTCTTGTCCTGGCCTTTTGTCTGTTTTCCTCTTTATGGTATGTTTGTTTCACTAGTTTTTGGAGAAAAACAGTATGTCCTTTACTCAGATCTTTAGTGCATGATTTGTTCAACTTCTTTATGTTCTCAGAAAATTACTAGATCATGTTTGTGTTTCTTTTTCTGTGTGCAAATCTTGGTTTATGTTTGTGAACTATGTGTTTGTTGTCTTACACACAGGACATGAATACAATGTACCATTTTTGGTCATATTTCCTCAGAGATAGGTTTGTTCCTTCTATGTATAATGAATTCTGGAGATTGGCGCGTGAAGATGCAGCTGCCAACTATAATTATGGATTGGAATGCCTTTTCAGGTTTTATAGGTATTTGTCCCAATTCAATTTTTTATGCTCTTTTTCAAGGAAATAGTTGGAAGTGACTTATTTTAGTTTTAATTACATTACATCTTTTCCCTTCCTATTTTCTTTTCACAAGTTGGGTATGTGCTGATAAGATAAGGATGCAAGACAGAATAATTTATGAGGGAAGTACGGAGAAGGGGAATATTTCACCTTTGTCCCTATTCCTTAATGTTGCTACTGTTCTCTTATTTGTGTGGTCTTTTCTGTCTTTGTCCTTTTTCAGTTATGGATTGGAGATGCAATTCAGAGAAGACCTTTATGAGGATTTTGAGCAGATCACCCTCGAATTCTATAATAAAAGCAATCTTTATGGCCTTGAAAAATACTGGTAAGAGTAATTAAAAAAGAAAGAAAGAAAGAAAATACTTGTAAGGGTTTTTGTACTATCTACCTTGCTCTTTATTCTTATCCTGATGATATGCAAGCTTACTCTTGGTGGTTTTCTTTTCTTTTTTCATTTTTTTTTGTTGAATAGTGCTTCCTCTTGGAGGATCCTTCGAAGTCCATTTCATTTGAGGGCTTATTTTAGTAGTAAATTTGAGTGCATGTAACATTATCTAAGTTCTATTCAAATGGCTTTAGGTTTCCATATTAGTCTAGAAACGAAAAGTCCTGTAATCGAAGATAATATATTCAGGGCTAGATACAATTGGGATCTTGGATACTGTGTATACCATCTATGCGTTTGTACCTAGGATAAAGGAAAGCCATAAAGCATTCAAGAAAAGCCATACTGTCATAACATCTACGTGTATGGAGGTGTAGGATGAAGAAAAGCCATACAAGGGAACTGGTTTGCAGAAAATATACCTTTTCACTGCTTACTAGGCCCGTCTAGAGCATCACGTTTTCAAATCATGTGATGACCTCGGGCTCGTGATGAACCAATGTCCCAGCTTCTCGGCCAAAGGTCATGAAGATAATCCAACTCATCCAGGGCAGTCTAGGGAGGGAGGGAGAAAGAATTTTTTGTGAGGATGATGCTCATGGTGGAGATCATCCGCACCAAAAACCAGCCTTTAGATCCTCTCCATGTGGGCTCTGCAAGAATGTGTTATCCATGTATAAACAAACCGATGTGTAAGTGCATCCCTGCCCATATATTATATATAACTTGTACTATCATACATGCTTGCAACTGCTATGAATCATCAGCACCCTACTGCTGCTGCAAGTTTACTTATATGATTATTATCACTTGGTGCTGCTAATACCAGTTTTTGTGTTGCTTATGACAACTCTAATCGTTGTTGCTATCCGCAGTATTCTTATTTTGGTTCTACTGCTGTGCTTTGACTTCTGCTATGGCGACTTTTAACTCTACAACCACCACAGCCCTATGTTTTGGTCATTGCCTTTCTTTTGCTCAGCTAGGAGTCCGACTAGTAAACTGAGTCAACTGGATTTAGTTTGACATGACATTGTTAATTTTACGAATAGTAATTTTGTAGTTGATGCCTTACTATTCCTGTGGAGCGTAATTGCTGTAAAATGCTAACCATCATTCTGCCCGGTGTGGAGCATTGATTTCTAACTACATGATTTCTGATGCTAACTCATGGGGTTGTGGCAGGGCCTTCCACCATTATCGTGAGGTACGGGACAGGAAAGCACCTCTAAAGAAGCATCATGAATTGGAGAGGCTGCTGAGATTAGAGTATCGTAGCTTGGATGACTTCCTTGCAAAGGAGAAGTCAACAAGAGAAGGTAGCAGCAGCAGTAAGAACAACAATGGTAAGACTGAATGGCAGAACAGGGAGTCCTCATTTTTAGGGCAGACGAAAAACAAGTCCAGCTTAGCATGGGAGATGGAATTAGTTGCCCATTGAGCAAACGATTACCCGGTAGAAAAAAGATCTATGGATGTCTACTTCTCGGTTTTTTCTTTTTGTTTTCCTTTTTTTTTTT
>MVGT01003325.1:159874-184210 GCA_002174775.1 Macleaya cordata | reverse complement strand
CTTTGTTTCTTTTGATGACTTTGGGCCATTTTTGGGCTTTGTTTCTTTTGATGACTTTGGGCCATTTTTGGGCTTAATTTGGGTGAGGTTTTAAGCTAGTTTTGAGCAAGGTTTTGAGCTTTGGTTTTGGGCTATTTTTTGCTTGATTTTGAACTCCATTTAGGGTTATTTTTGTGGATGATTAATGAGAATCTCAAAGTATTCCATAAATGAAGGTGGGCAAAATTAGGGTGTCTACAACACATCTAACTTCTCTATGGAGCACATCTTATACCTCACTTATGGAGCATAACACACAACTTACTTGGGAATTATTTTTGATACCACTTGTAAGTATCACTACTCATGGTTACTAAGGCAACAAGCCTCACAACCCAGGGTGTATCTTTTAAAAGAAACCTCTCATCTTACCACTTTAACTTTGATATCTTATTAGACCTTTTTTACTCAAGTTTACACAACCCAAACCAATGCTTTTTAATGCAGAAAAATCTTTTGAAAAATAATATATATTTTTATAAAAACAAGTTTGAAAACATGCAACTAAACTAATCGAGAAAACGAGGAATTTTGAAAAACAAGTTTTAAGGATGGTGGTTCTCCCTACCTTTTTCGCTTAATTTCTACGCGGCTTTGACTCGATCTTCTTTTGACTCTAGAACTCCAAGCTTCTTCAAGAAAACTTGCTGGGCTTTTCTTCTTCAAACTTGGGTTTGAAGAAGATAAGAGAGAGAGAGAGAGAGAGAGAGAGAGAGAGAGAGGGAGAGAGAGAGAGAGAAATCGGCTAGGGGCTGGGGGGGTTTTTCTTCTTCAATTTTTTTTTCTAGTTGAAAGGGCTGGTGTGGAATGGGGAGCACGACCAGGCCCCCCTTATATAAGGTTCGGCCAGCTCCCTTCCACCTCCTTAAAGGAGTTCTAAACCTATCCTAACTCCAACCTAATCCATCTCTATCTCAAACTCTCTTAATTATCTCTTATTTATCTTTTATTTATTTTTTTAACTAATTTAATTCTCTAATAAGTATGGGCCGATTTCTACATTAGAGAATAAGTGTTTTAAGTATTTTAGATGGCTAGGATTAAATCTCTAATTCATCTAACGGTTGATATTAAAAACTACCACTTTTAGATAAACATGGAAACCTAGGTGTTTTCTGTTTTGGAAGCTATTCCAATGGTTAGGATTTAGAAACTTTTAGATAAGTCTAATCTAATGGTTTAGTATTTATTTAGAATAGGTATACTAACAATTATCTCTAATTAGTAATTATCGATTTTTTTTTTTTGAAAACTACTAAAATCTAGGTGTTTTATTTAAGTTAGGAAGTTTAGAGTTTTAAGAAACCCAAAACTCTTTAATTAAATGGCGCACAAGGCAGCCCCTTGTGCCCACGTTTTTACCAAGTGGGTCCCACCACTTGGTCACCCCTTATCCTAATTTTTACTATTTACATCCAACTACCACTTCTCATTTCATTTCTACTTTCATTTCTAGTTTTCATTTCATTTCTAATGAAACCTTAATGTTTTACATGATTCTTACCTAATGGGTTATTCCATCATTTCTAAGTTTCCATCCTAGGGTTTAGAGTGTTCACTAACATTTCTAGCTCCGAAATGTTCATTTCTAGGTGACTTATTGCGTTTCTATGTTTTTGAAAGTACTAGAAATGATTATTGTTTATGGTTATGGTTATTCTAAGTTATAGGTTGGTTCCTACATTGAATATAAGTCAATGTAACCCTAGTTTTCATTTCATTTCTCTGGTTTTCCAAATCGAAAGTTCATTTCTAAGGTTTTATGGCTCATTTCTAAAAGATAATCCCTAATCTCTCTCTCAAAGAGATTTTAAAAACATTTGGTTTTATTTTGAAAAACATTTTGAAACATTTGAAAATACTTTATGCAAGACTCTATGCAAAACTCATTTTCCAAAACATTTCTAGACTCATTTCTCCTCTTATATACAGTCAATGTATATAATTTATGCATTGTGGATGGTTTTTGGCAAAAAGCTTATTTTTCCGATACTCTTAGGTTTCTCTCCTTAGGTTTACACCTTTCTAACACTTGTTGGGCCTATTTTTGGGTCCATGGGCCTTAAGCCCATTCCTAAGTCTATGTGGAAAAATTGGGGTTATTACAAGCCTTACCGGTCTCGATTTTAAAATGGTTTATAGGCATCAACCGAAGCATGATACCGAATTGGACGACATTAAGGGGCGAAAACGGCGAACATGTTGCTGATGTGGCTCAAGCCTCAAAACGGAATCCTTTGTTTCGCAAGTGTTTATATCTTCCTAGTCATTCGCCTAGTTAGAAGATAGGGGAAGGATAGTAGGTGACTTTTGGAGAGAAAAGGGGTTGATGGGTCTTACATGGAATTTATTTTTGCAATAAGATTATTTTCGTCAAATGTGGAGGACGGGCGCACAGACTCTTCCATTACCATTACGGCGATACATAAATGGTTTTTGCTGCAGTTGTTGTAGGTGTAGCACGTTCATACGAATAAAGCCAACCTCATCATAAAAGCCATGTTCCCTTTTCTTTTCTTTTTTTTCTATTTTTCCGTTTTTTGTATTGCAACTGTTCATTTATCTTTACAATTTCAAACTTCAGCAAGTAGGAACTACCCACTGCAATCAAAATTTGATTATGCACAAAGTTTTTGAACTAGCTCTGCACCTCGCAAACCTTGTCAAATGCCTGTTACATGAAGCTCACAAAAGCAGTTTTAGAATATTCCCACCTCTTAAAATACAGGTAATTTCACACGCAGCTTTAGAATATTTTTTCCTACTTCTTACGGTCAGGTTATAAAGCCCCCTTATATAACCCCATTTGTAGAGTCCACATGTAATGAATCTAAGAGCTGATTTTTGAAGAGGATACTCTCCTCACTATATATTTCATCTTATTCAAAATTCAGATTGGTCTAAAATTTCTAACCCTTCAAATTAGTCCTTAACAAATTTGCAAGTTTTAAATTTTTATTTTAATCGTTGATTTAAAATAGGTAGATTTGAAGTTAAAAATTTTAGAACAGATTGATTTCAGGTAACTATGTTCTCCTGATCATTCTCTCTAAAAATTAGTTCCTGAATGCATCTCATGTAGGCCCCACAAGATTTTTTTTAAAAAGGCTCCCGTATATGAATATATATATATACACAATGCATCGAAAAGCTTACAACGGCCTATAAGGCCCACGTGGATAAGACTCATGGTCTGATTTTTTTTAAGACGTCTTAAATACTATGTAGATCACTCTCACTAAAAATAGTATCATTAAAAAACTTGTAACCCCTTCATCTTCCCATTGAAAATTAACAGTAAAATAGATTGCTCAATTGAACTTAAATTTCTAACATTAAAGGGTTAGAAATTTTAAAATGATATAATTTTTAATAAGTATGATGCACATATCATAAAGAACATCCTCCCAAAAATTCACCCCTTGGATCATCTCTTCGTGGGCCACACAGGCCTGTGTAAACTTTTTAATGCATAACTTTTCTGTGTACGTTGATCCTCATTCATATATATACAAGTCTTGTGTGGCCCGTTCAATGAACGGCATTTTTTATAAAAAAAAAATTTATTTAAATTTTAAGAATTAATTTGGGTAGAAATATACATTTTTTGTCTATACATTGGGTCATATGTTTATGATGTGAGGATCAATTTGGGTGAAAATATACATTTTTTTCTATACATTGAGTCATGTGTTTATAATGTGGATTTTTGTAACCCACGCCTAAGAGAAAAAGGTTACGTTAACTCAATTTCTTTAAATTTTAAAGATCAATTTGGTGATGACGTGTGCAACTAAAGTTTCATCTTTATAATATATATATATATATAGATATGAGAGTGGATCGAAATACATTGAAGTATACATTGGCCTGTAGGGCTCACCTAGAGATAAATCAAGGGCTCATTTTAAGTTAGGATATTCTCTCCATCATGTTGATCATCTTTACAAAAAATTAGCCCATTCTAAAACTTATATTAAACTCAGGGTGGAAGGTGATCCACGAGGGATCAGGTTCCAGGATAAAACCAGTCGACCATCCACCCATTTGTCCGGTTTAGAGCACTAAAACCCCATCAGTTTGTTACAGTTTCATGCCAGTTAACTTTGTACACCAATCACGAAGTTCAGTCCACCCATATCCGTCCATTTTTAGAGCACTAAAAATTCATCATTTTTTCACAGTTTCTACACCCACTGTGAAATCCAACATTCCAACCTCATCAATGGCCTAAACAATTCACTTAGAATGATGATTCACTTCTTTTTTAAAATTTAACAATGATGTTGCGGTTTTTTGGGCTATGATAATCATGACAATGACTAATTGTACCAGAAAGAATCAGGTGGTAAGAGCTAAGAACTAAGAAACGAGTGCACAGATTCGACGTACCTCACCTCTCTAGTTGGACACTTGCGTACTACAAAACTTGTAAGACAAGCATTTGTATATACAAAAAAAAATTAAGGTGAAAAAAAAAAATTCGGCATCACACTACAAGAAGAGAAAACAATCAAAAGTTAACAGCCCAGCCGTCCCAAAGTATGTGCCCAAACACAACAACCACTGCAAACGTGTGATAGAGATCATCAATGGAAGCAAAACAGACTCACTACACCTCTACAAGTTAAGGGAATGAATTTATCTTACAAGCACCAATTGCACAGTAAAAAAATAAGCAACATAAACATCTGAACACTACAAACTGAAAGTCATGATCCCCATACCTAGGTGGGCCAGTGGCGTTTTTGAAATAACCAAAAGAAGCTATGACACCACTCCGTCAGATATGATCAGATAATACCCTGTCGGAATTACCAAAAGAAACTACATCGGATGGTGTTTCACTAATACTCCCTACCTATTGTAATTGAGATACAGACCTGAGGCTCGAGTTTCTTCCATAGCACGTTAAAACTAAGTCATGCAGGTCGGAAAGGATATTGACTACACTGTTATTTTGCACAAAGAATACAGATGGAATAAAACACTGGATCATAATGAATTGAAGATGAGAATAACTAGTCACAGCCAGGTTTTACCGAAAACAGAGGATCATGTCTGGCAACTCTCATGCAAAAGGATTCCCACCAACTGATGCAACAGGGCCTTGCGTAGGGATATTCCTGTCAATTTGATGATGCTCTCTTATCAGCCGAACCAGCATATAAATAAATCTAATAACCGACCAATGTAGACCTTAACAATAGTCATCCATAACATAAAAGTAAACATATAGCACGTGTTAAGGGGGCATCATTCAATAGCTTTGCCTCGCAGCCAATGGGTCAAAGATAACTTGATTGCCTGATCTTAACGACCCAATCAAAAGATATCATTTGGAAAGCTAGAAAAGAAAGAGAATTGACAGAAGATCAGGAAAGAACATAACTGGATGGTATAAAATTACATGAGGTTAGCTTTTGACCTAAAAATCAGATAGGGCCCCAGCTTACTGCTTCTTCACTATATGTTACTATGTTACAGAGAAAATAATTATTAACTCCCCAAAAAATCACGAGTAGGAAAGCACTTACGGCAGTTGTGGAGTTGGTGCTTCCCCTGCCATGTACGTTAGCCCTCCTAAGGATTTTTTAACACCAAAATCAGATGCAATGAGATAAGAGATGAGCGAATAGAAAACCATAACTCCATAAGTAAGACGATTACTTACCTTGTGGTGTAGCTGGAATATAGGGTGTGATTGAATCCTGAGGAAACCATGGTTGACTTAGGCCACTCAGGAAAGCAGGTTGCAACTGGGGATCTGGCAGTGCTGATTGTAACGAGCCCATGTCCAAGAACTAAAAATGAAAAAATACATCAGATGGAAATGAGTATAATTCAAAACTATACTGCAGAAGAAAAAAAATAAAAAACTATACTGCAGCTAACTAGAAGTACATACAACTACATTTCGTTCTTTCCAAGAGAACATTTTGCAGATAATAGTACCTTGTTTTGAAGGGCCTTAAACATAAAGAACTGAATATTTTGCAGATAATACTAAACTAGTATCACTAACCCTGTTGCATGTCTACAGACTGTACAACTATACAAAATATCATTCAAGTAACAGCTGAGGTGATTAATAATATCTTCTCCCAACAATTTGGGGTTGGCAGCATGGGTCTTACAACTTGCTTTTCTTGACACCTGATGTGGGACTGATTGACATAAGTGGAATTACTTTTTTTTACAGCCTGCAATTAAAACCATTTTGTCCCAAGCTCTACAACCCCAAAGTCTCCCTCCTCTTTGATTAACTACTCCCACAAACATTGCATACTGACGCAAGTAAGGAACTAGCATTGGAGACATTGGCGTCAAACATGCACAGCATCATCCCATTTTGATGAGGGGAGGCGAATATTTCCACCCAACTTTTTACTTGGTACACTTCTTATTCTTATATACCACTTAGGCACTTACACCTCAGCTTGTGGGGCCCACATGAAAATGATCCAAGGGCTGAATTTTTTTGTTAGGATGATCTCCTCGTCATGTACACCAGCCTCACGAAAAATCACGTCACTCTAAAACTTTTAACCCATCAAAAAGAGGATTAAAATTTCAAGCTTTCTAAAACATCCCTATTATTTATTTTTCAACCAACTTTTAATGGGGTTAAAAGTTCTAAAACAATGTGAATTTTGTAAAAAATAATCTACATGATGAGGAGAGCATCCTCACAAAAACCCATCCCTTGAATCATCGCCATGCAGGCCCCACAGTTGGGCTGTAAGCAGAGTGTAAAAGAACAGAGTACCAAGTAAAAAGTTGTGGGAAATATCCAGCCACTTCGATGAGTCGTGTATATACACAGGTGCTCCAGAACTTGGTACATTTTTTAACTACGAACTCTGGTACTCCAGCTCCACACTCCAGCTACTTCGATCTAGAGCCAAATCTTCACATTGATAGCACCAGGGTAACTTAATGTAACACATCTCAATATAAAACATTGAACAGAACTTCTTATGAAAACATTGCTCCCATATTTAACAACTTCCATTGACGTGTGGTGTTATATTAACTTACAGCTGGATTACGAAATTACTTTTATCAAGACCCTGGATTCAGGAGAAGGACAGATATAAACATCATACATCAATAAAAATAACTTTCACAAGGATAATAAAGAACGGAAAAGTGGTCATAAAAGAGAGAACAAATATTGTTCAAAATTACTTTAACAAGAAAATTATTACCCCCAGTACTATCAGACATATAATAGCACCCTAGCTTATAGAATAAAAATGGTTTGCACAGCCCGGCTAATTTGGACTATCAGATAAGTGGACACCATGTAAAGTCCTTGTTGACCAAAAACAGCTTTGTCAAATGATTCTAATCGTCTGATAAGTAATGTTTTTTCCTGAAACCTTTCGTCTTAATTATATGACCATCCAAAAAGAATGCAATTGGTTGGATGAATAAGTTCATCCAGTGGAAGTGAATTTGGTTTGTAAAACAGGAACCATCAAATTAAGACCATGACAGCCCACAGGAGAAATGTGATTCTACAAATGCCACCAGAAAGACCCACTGCTAATTATGAAAACACCTAGCTCGTGTGGAGTTGACATTCTACGATACCTAACCAACAACGATCAGCTTCCTATGCCAGATTGGATTATTGTCCAAACTATTCTGCTATCCACAGAATGATCTTGAATGGATGATCCAAGTAAATAGATCAACTTTCTGTTATTTCCATCCGATTGAGAATACCTTCAAATGAGAATTTAGACTCAAAACTCATTTTGGTTCTATTTTCCATCTGTTCTATTTTCAGTTTTCTATTTGTCCAAATGTCCGTTTTATTTTTATTAATTAATAAATTTTTTGGTTTGGGAGGGTGATTTTTTTTTTTTTTTTTGACAAGTCTTTGGGAGGGTGATGATGATTGATGAACGCTCCTGTGGGGTGCCAACCTAGTTGGGATTCATACTGTACGCGTGCTGAATTCACTCTCAACTCATTTTGATTTTTTGTTTTTTTTAAGGAGAATTTAGATTCAAGCAGCATCCCATCACTTCTTAAGAGGGGTCTCAGAAAGGATTCACTTCAAGATTGCAAGCCAAATCTTAAGAGTGAAAATGGCATGCCTACCAGGAGTTTAATATGACTCTATAACTAAGATTTACTAATCAAAAAAAACATTAACTAAGATTTACTCAAGTTCCTAAATATGGTAAAACCAATGGCCTTTTTGTGAGACTGTGAGAGACTTCTCAGTTACGACCTGTGTTGTTAAAGGCAATGCCTAGGCGAGTGAGGCACACAGGTAAGAAAGAGATCACCTCGTTTAGCCCATTTCCAACGAGTTCTGGCCGACAAGCGTCTAAGCGGTCGCCCAGGACAAAATTCACTTTTATGCTTCTTTTTCTCATTCTTCTTCAATCCAAACTCTCTAACCTCCTATAACCATATTTCTTCCCATCTTCAACCCTCGAAATCCATTCAATCACTTCAAAACAAGATTAGTGAACATGGGTGCTTCATTGATTTGCTGATCTACGTCGTTTTATTGTCATTTATGCATATTAAGCTATGTAACATTGACATGGGTACGGGTGTCGATGTCGGACACGGGTACGAGGTGTCGGATATGGCGACCTAAAAAAACCCGAAACGGGGACACTAGAGTGTATATATATAGATAAAATTTTTCTCTCAAAATAAGTGGACCACCAATTGGAGGAAAAAATAAACAGACCCTAAGGGCTTTAAAAGGTTGGTTTAAATTAGACTTAGAATTGGGCCTTTATGAAGTGGGCTTAGCTTAGATTCTTAGAATAGGTTGGTTGTTTAATTGTTTTAAAGGGTTAGAGACTTGGGTCTTCAAGAAGTGGGCCCAGTATAAATAGGATGGTTGGATTAAAGACTTAAAGGGATCAGATTAGGGTTTAGTATAATATCGACTGATAGCTGCCAAATGTTTTTTTAAAAAAAAACCCTAAACAGTAAGGAAGAGGCAGAGGCGAAGTAGAGACGGTGGCGATGGCTGAAATATGCTGCTCAATCTCCTCCTCTCTCTTCTTCTTCTGTATTCTCTTCTCTTCTTTCTTTCATCTTCTTCTTCGATTTTCTCTGGTTTTTGTGAAACCCTAGGATCTGATTTGATAAGTATTTTTAGAAACCAGATCGGATTTCAGTCTCTTCTTCTTCTTCTTCAATCTGAGGTCTTAACAGTTTTTTTCAGAAAAAAAAAAAAAAAAACATAAAAAAAAAACATAAAAGAAGAAGTATCTGATGCCGTGTTTGCTAGTGTCCGACACACGTACACATGTCGACACGGCAAAAACAAATTTTCCGTGTCCTTGTTACTTAGATATTAAGTCATAAAAAGACCAAAAAATATGCATATATGTTAAAAAAAGTTGAACACATCACATGAGAAAGGGTACATGAGATATCTAAAAAATACAGGGGATGCATGGTTTCTGGGCTTTGCCCAGCCCCATCGCCTCCCCTTGCCTCAAGTCTCGGAAAACCTAGGTTACGATCACTTAGCCCTTTAGCTCTTGCTATTTTTCTAGAGCCCTATTATTGCTGGATATTCCTATCCTTTCTTTTGTGCATCGATTATTAGAACAGAGGCTACATTGGGAAGGCTAAATCACATTGAAATGATTTCTAGCGTAATCAAGTTTCAATAACTCTATCGACAAGACCAGTAATAGTGGCATACCATATTAGGTTTTAAATCAGGTTCATATGGGAAATCAAATGGATTTGTCGATTTTTGGTCAGTAGCATGCGACGATGGCATTCCTCCCTGTTTGGAATGAAATAGTTTGTTATTAGATGAAAAAGAATAGAAAAACTAGATGTCTATGTCTGAAGCGAGAGACAAATACAAACCATCAAAGAAAAGCCTGACGGATTCAACGACGATCCATTAATGACGCCATTAAATGGTGCCTCAGGAACAGGGGGTCTATCTACTAGATTTGCTCCTTGAACTCCGTTTGTGCTGGAGTCCTGCAAAACCCACATCTATAAGAATGAGAAACAAAACATCTAGGTTTTAATTCAGTGTGACCACGCAGATACGGCACCTCCAAAACCTTAGAGATAAAACATTGATCAGCATCTGAGGGCAACATATATGCTGCAACTTGTGGTTCGCTGTTATACATCATATTCCCAAATGAAGCTCGAGGAAGGCTACCGAAAGAATCACCAAAGGCATTCCATGGCTGCACATGTAAGCATAACACTGAATCAGAAGCTTATAAATATAGCATGAATGCTTGAAATATATAGTATAGCAGCTTGAAATCACCAACAGAAAAGGATCTGGAAGTCTCTAAAATGCATCCCGAGATTGCTTACCTCAGTGCTTGTTTGATTAGGGGCAGCTTGAACTTCATGCAGGCCCCCATCCCATTGAATATCAAGAGATGAGAAAGGCCCATGAGTGGTGGAATTTTGGACCGATGTCCATTGCATGTTTGCACTTGTGGATGGAAGTACATCAAAATTCCCAAAAGGTGTTGCATCACCATGAGCCATACTAGCAGGGGGTACATTTTCTGTTTTGGGGGCAAATACCTCATGTTGTGGCAAATCAAATGTTGCCCATCCTTCATTATCTGCGAAAGAAACTGTAGGCTGTTTTTGCTCCAAAGAGGCTGTGTCTAACTGCTGCTGGGTGATGTCAGCAAGCAGATCTATAGATGGAGCTGAGGATGTTATTTGGGGCTGAAACAAATCTATAGATGGAGCAGAAAAAGTTGCAGATTGCTGTATATGCGACGAACTAAGAGAGTTCAGACTTGAATTATTAGCAGACACATGTGATTGCGGTAAAGAGGGAACAGCAGACATTCTTTCCAACTGAGTTCCAGCAAATTGTTCAGGTTCTAAGACGACATCAAGTAAAGCACCTGAATTAACTGATTGCAGAGACATGGAGTTGCTATCAAACGATCCAAAGCTGCTTAAAGATGCAGTTCTCTGAAGAAGTAAATGAATCAGCATTAGTTACTATTACAGGTAAAGCAAACATTGAGGACCAAACGCGAGAAACACCATAAATGCCAGAGGACATCAAGTAGATCCCAAGGACTATCCGAGAATGCATATAGTAGATATGGCCCACAGGGAGGCAGATGGATTCACATCCAATCAAATATATGGTTTGAGAGATACATGAGACCATCAGATTGCCACCACTGTGAATATGTTCCACTTGTATTAAAATGCCATCAGAAATCAGTCCCAAGGGTCCAATGATTTTCTTACATTTATCAATAATAACTGGAATAACACCCAGAGGGACTCAACCTGTTGATGTGCAACCCTGTGTGCATCTATCTTGGTGTTTACCTCTGAATATGAGTTTACTGTTTGGCACCGTGCATCTTCAACTAATATATCCTGTACAGGATAAATAGCAGGGCTGCTAACGCCAATGTCCTTCTGAAAATTAGGTGATGGAGCACCGGATCTGAAAGGATCACCACCACTAGACACAGAATAGTCTGAAACTCTGGAAACAGATCCCTCATTGGCAAACCTATCCTCGTACATTTGCTCTCCTAAGCGACCCGGACTGTAGACAAAGCTAGAAATCTTCCCTTCATAATGGCCCCGATCTGAACCGGGCTTTCGAGTAAGCACACCAACTTGTCTGCCATACCTCCTATCTTCATATTGATATTCATACGGTGGACTCTGAGAATAGGAATGGTATGAACTGGCCCGTCTTGTTTCATCTTCATGGTTTCTCAGACTCTGTCAGAAATTAATCAACTTATGTTAATCTCCGATTTGCTGCTTCTAAAGTTGAATGGAGCTAGTAGTTCGAAATGGAAAACATTGAACAGATTTTGAGATACTAGAATCCAACCAAGGATAGCCTTCAAAAATCATCCCCAATCCAAGGATATAATAATTCAGAAATAGATTACCTGAACGTCCCTTGGTGGCTTGTCAGAAGTATTTCCTCCAGCAAATTTCCTATCCACATAGACGTTCTTTATGAACTCACGAACTTTTTCTGCATTGCTGCATGAGGAAAACATGGTAAAAAATATTCAATTGTTTTGCAGTACAAAAAATTTCTCATTACTCGACATATAATCAGTTTATCCCCACCTGCTACTAGGTAATCTCTGCCTTTGTAGGTCCCAATCTTTCAGAAACATCTCTCTAGCACGCTGAAAAAGTAAATGTCTCATAAGCACACAAATAAGAAGACCCCCCTACCAACAAAGACAAAGAGCATTCTGCCACTACCCTAACCTGATTACCACCTCTTTGAACAGAATCAACTTCTTGAGAAGTGAACTTAGCCATGGATACAGACTTCACCCTGTGAGTAAATTCGCGACTGTGCAGCACAAAGAACATGAATATATCAGAAAGAAATTCAACATTTTCATGAAAAATCATGGATGTATACAAATTAATCAATATTCTGTAAATATTGATGAAGATACAAATGGCACGGGGATGCAAAAACCAATAATCTAGTATTGCTTCCAGTGCATATAAAGCTCAACCTAGTTTGATATTTCCACATCAAGTTAAGCTTAGATCATGTAGACCATATGGAATTCATCTTCATTGTGCTGTATTTCAGCAACTAGTAAAATCCATAAGTACAATACCAATACCAGAATAAGAAAGTCCAAAATAAGTAAAAATCAAGTGCTGCACATAATTGTGATACATCAAAATTGTTCAAGGTATAGACTAACAGCTATTATGGATTAAAGCCAAAACCAACTAAGAAGGGATTCAAGCAAACTGATAAGCACATACTGAGAACTATGTTTTTACTTATTACAGTACAGCAAGGTCAAGTAAGTCATAACTATATGGCAAGTAGAAAAGCAACACATTATCAATTGAAAATCCGATGCAATATGTTGTAATTCTATGAATTGCAGAAAAAAAAAAAAAAAAGATTTAACATGTCAATAATTTCAAAATTTGCGGGCAAGTAGTATTTTCATATCAAATTATCAATATTTATCATTTTTTGCAGCATCATTTTCTAATTCAACAGGATACGCTATAATATCAATATTATGACAATCTGTATCATATCGTTTCGTGACAATGCTACTAATAATAATACTAAATATATTTCATTTAGTTGTTTTGCAACTCTAAACACTTCATTGTGTAATCTTAACCTCACAAGATAACCAAAACGAGTGACTCGTCATGATTCAGGGTTCAACCAAAACAACTAACACTTAAGGAAAGAGGAAAAGTGAATTAAAAATACTCACTGTATTCCGCTACAAGTAATACAGATAAAAGTCCAGAAATTTGTACAGACGTACTGAGGACCCTGCACCCAAATAAGAAATAAATCTAATTGTAAAGAAAAACAACTAAAACTAGGGTTTCAATCACCAAAAGTCTCAACGATGTTTTCTTTCGGACACTACATATTACAAAACCCTAAAAAACAAGAGTCACAAAGAATTTCCCCCTCTGAAAAAAAAAAAAATCGAAGAAGAAAATCAACGAAAACTTTACCAGGCTATTGCAGTTGATGCACCTTCGATTCGGAGGGAGCTTCATAAGACCTCGAATGATCTTTTCATTTCTCTCTTCTTCCTTTTTACTACTCATCTTCTCTTGCAGGAAAAAATAATAAAGAAATTTGGAGAGGATTTCAATGTTCAAACCCTAAAACCATGAACTTAGAAACGAATTTTCCCTAAAATTTAGCAATGTTAGGAGATCAAGAGAGTTTCAGAAAATCAAGTTTTTTTGCTGAGGATTTTAAGGGGAGGAAATCGGGTTTCTCGATTCGAACTTAAAGGCAGCTCGATTTGATCTGGTGAATCTCTGTTCAAAAAACAAAAATGACTCTCTATGTATATGTTTCTCTCTCTAGAGTTTCAAGTCTGGACGAAGAAAAATGAAAATGAAAATGCACGGGGGTTGGGTTGTTTTCAAAAAAGGAGGTTACAAATACATTGGGTGTTTTATGATTTTGTCTTCTTCTGTGCAACGAACAGTAGGAGTGTCGACCGTTACCGGTTATTTCCGGTGACATGGCCTTTCCATTTACTGGTTTGGCTGAAAAATGGATCCTCAAGGAGAATCGACAATAAAACATGTCAGATGCTTATGTGTGACCCACCACCATATATGCTTTCCAACTGATGGAGGGGAGACCTTGTGGCATTTGATGGGTTCAAATTAGGGGTGTCAACGGGACGGTTCCGGATCAGAACCTAAAGGTTCCAGATCCAGTTCCGTTAATATGAAGCAGTTACGGATCCTTCCGGTTTCGGTTTCGGAACCTCAATTGGTGGTTCCAGATCCAGTATCGCTAGGATCCGCGGGTACCCGATACCCATTTTTAATTATTTTTTTTATTTTTTCACATAAAACCTATTTGTATTTTATATTTTGTATTTTCGTATTCTATTCAATTATAAAATTTATTTTATTATAAAATTTGTTATATAATAGTCATTGGTTTCTTTTTTTAATTAAAAAAAGTTAAAAAAATTAAAACATTGATGTATAATAGTAAATTAAACTATAAAATTATAAAATTTATATGGAACCGGGTACCCGCGGGTACCCATTGGGTGGATCCAAAATTAAACGGATCCAAAACGGGTAGATCCGAAATGGATCCGAATTTTATCGGATCTACAAAATGAAGTTCCGGAACGGCAAAAAATGGTTCCAGTACTGGTTCAGTTCTGGGTATTTTTGTACCCATTGGCACCCCTAGTCCAAACAGCACTACTCCATTATATAAGATTGCTGTTATTGGAGCTCCCTAGTTAGGATGAGGGGCTCGCTCAGTTAGAGGGCACCCCCAAATTTTACAAATTGGTTAGGGGGGCACGATATGTTTTACCTGGGGGAGACTTTCTCATTTTCATTAAAACTCAAAACGATTTATGTAAACCAAAAAGACCCTAAACCTTCTCCAACTACTTTGGACTACCAAAATCCCTAAAAAATTTAATGTCAACCCATTATTTGAATACACAAATAAAAAATGAGGAGGAGGAGGAAGTTGTCAAAGAAACTCCATTACTGGAGGAAAAACCATAAAAAATTAACTTCGATGAGGGTATTGGGTCTTCAAATCCCGCCCAAAATTCAAAATCAATAACATTTGAGGTAATACAAGTTTCTAACAACCCCCTTTTTTTTAAATGAAGTTCGAAAAAAATCCAACGAACTGAAATTCGATCAAATCATGTTGAAGACGAAGAACCTTTTCAACAGGAACCTCTCGAATCTAATCAATATTTTCGACAGGAAACTATCGAATTTCATCAATATTTTTTACAAGAACCTCTCGAAATTGTTACATAATATGTTGTAGGGATGTAAGACAGAAATTTTAAAATTTATTTTGCCTGCCCGCTTTTCTTTGTTTGTTATTGACTTGTGCTCTTCCATATTTTCAGAATCAAAATGTAGATGAAGATCAAACTAAAGATCCACTTAAGACGCTATTTTGAAGGACCATCCCGATCCAATCTCATCTGCCTTGGGACCGTTTTATTCCTTACTTTTTTTTTTCTTCAATTTAATTAGGTTTGATAATACAAAGGTTGAGTATTTAATATATCATATAAGTATATATACATGTGAGTTTTGTTACTTTTGATGTTAGTGACACCATACTTTTTTTTTTTTTTTTTGGTAAACCAGAAATCTGTTAAAACTTAAGAACGAACAACTGCTAAGTCAACAGACAAAGAGTTATTAATACAAGCAGGGGGAATTGGTGACATCCACCGATCCGAAATATTAAAAGAAAGAGCATGTTTGGCGAAATCATGTGCAACATGATTAAAGTTACGCCTAAAAAAATGAAATTGGATCTCAGTAGAGAGATTAATTGATGAAAGAATGTCTAACACAGACACAGTGGACCTAATACGCCATATAAGATGTTCAGCTGTATGTATATACTTCATAATTAATTGAGCATCCCCTTCAATGATAATACGAGGGAAAATGCTAAAGAGTACGCACATTTTGGGGGATTTTCTTCCCCCAAACCCATCGCAAGGCTATTATCCCCTCGTGATTTGAATCACATTCTCGAGTTCCGTCTCACCCAAACTTCAAGGCATGGACAACCGTCCACCTCAGGGAGGGATTCTCTTCCCTCCAAATGTGCGTACATTCTAGCACTACTCTAATATGAGTGAGTTGAAGCTTTAAAGCCAAATTAACACCAAAGAGGATGGCTTTAGCTTCCGTTTCCTACATAGAACCAGCAGGAAGAAGATGGGTTCCACCGCTAATATAACAACCTGTAGCATCATGAGCAATAACAGAAGAGGCCGCTTTAAGTTCAACTGTAGCACCATCATAAGGGCTCGATGGAGGACACCACATTGACACATGTAACTAATTTGATATATATATACATGTGATTTTTATTCCTGATCTTCTTTTTTTATCCGGAAAAAAAGGTTGGGTATTTGCGATTCAGTTAAAAAACGATATGAACCTGTTGAAAATATTAACAAAATTGACAGGTTGTTGTTAAAAACGTTTAATAAATTCGATAGATTGTTGTTCAATATTACCAATCAGTTGAAAAACGACACGAAATTGTTGAAACTATTAACCAAAATCGATAGATTATTGTCGAAAATGTTCAATAAAATCGACAAGTTGCTATCAAATTGAAAATTTCAATTGATCCCAATATTTCCAGCTACACAAGTTGATCTAAAATCAATAAAAAATAATCCAAAACATTATTACGATTCAAAACCAAGTTCCACCAACACTTTTACATTTAAAAATAACAAGTTTAAAAAATATATATAAAATATTTTTAATCTCCACGAGAAGAAGCTCTTCCTCTTGGATTTTGCTTTTCCCTACGATTCTTCGCTCTCCTCTCACGAGAAGCCCCACCTCTAGCTGATTGTTCTCTCTCCTCATTTCAAGTAAGCTCATCTTTTTCTTCATTCTCCCCAACAACATTATCCTCGTGTTGGAGTTTATGCCCTCAAATAATTTAAATTGATAACATTGATGAATTATATTTATTAATGAGCATGATATTATATTATTGCTTTATCCATATGATGGATTAAGTGTTGTCCACAAGATGATGTTGTAAGTAAATTATTTGTATGAATTGTTCATACATGGAGAGATGTAATTTATTGGTTCCTCATATTCTTATATTGTTCATAGTCAGTGATCTAAGTCAGTGTGTTGGTGTATTTGAAATACACTAAGCAGGCTAGACATAATATTTTTTATGTTATTGTCAGCATATAAAAAGATTCTGAAAAACTTGTTGATTGCAATGTCCTAAATCCTGATAGCAGAGTAATTAAGAAAGAAAGTTTTTCTTAAGGAATGTTTGGATTGAGTTGGATAGGTTATTTTGGGATAGGTTAAGGTATAAGGATTTGGGTTAGGTGGTATTTGGATGTGGACATGGTTAGGGACTGTTTGGTTGGTTCACTCCAACTAATGACCCAGCCAGTCAGCCATATACAGACCCGTTGGCCCGATCCGACAACTTAACCTGACCAAAATTGCCGACCCGAGATCTGTTAAAGTACAAAAATCAAACAATTGATGGCTGTTATAAAAAAATTTACAACCTCCTAATTTACCATTCAGTTGATCGAAATTACAACCCTTAGATTTAACATTAACATTGTGTGAGGAAATGAAGGGTTTTTTTTGGTCGGTGGAAATGAGGGTTTCTTCTTGGGATATTGAAGAGAGAGAAAGAGAAAATTGAGAAATAGATTTTAGAGTTTTAATGGGTCCACGGTAGTTATGGTAGCAATAGTGGTACCTAGTGGTGCTAATGGCGATGGAGGCAGTAAAGTAAAAATTGAAGAGTGAAGGAAGAAGAAGAAGAAAGGGATAGTGGCGGTGATGTGGTCTTAAGGATGGTGGTGTTGGTGTTAATTAGGGTGAAGATGAAGCCTTCTTGTTTTGAAAGAGATGAAGAGAGGATTTTTATATTTGGATCTATTACCTAAGAAGAAGAAATCTTCTTGTTTTGAAACAGATCTAAATTTTTGTGTTACGTAGCGGTGGTGGTGGTGCTAATGGGATGGAGAAGAAGCATCTAGGCCATTTGATGTTTAACAGGTACAATACATGAGATTTTGACATGTGGCACTCTTTAACTCTAATTTACTATGGGTTGGGTTGAGTTAAAAGGAGGAGGTACTTAGGTCATTTTATCTCGTCACGTACGCCTTATTTGGCCTTATTTGACCTTATTTGACTTTAAGGACGGAGAGATGACCCATCCCTCAAAAATAGGGGGTAAGTGCATTTCTGATTAATGTTAGGGGTAAGTTCAAAGCTAAGTAACCAGAGCGCGGGTCAGAGCAGGAACGAAAGTAGGAAATGGAGCGTCAGATTAAAAGATGTTCTTAGTTCTAAAATAACTTCGGAGCGTAGTTCGAAGCGAAAGCGCGAGGTTCCAGAGCGGGAGCTTCACCCCTATACCAAAGTTTCGGTTACTAAGGTTCAAAGTACAATCATAAGCGGTGTGTGTATGTGGTGGTGGTGGTGGTGGGGATTGTTCTTTTCTTTTCTTTGGAAGTTTTTTTCTTTTTCATCTTGGGTTTAAGAGAGAGATTTCAGAGTGGAGGTGGAGGTGGAGGTCGTGGTGGTGGGGTGGAATTATTAGAGGAGAGCCCCCTAACAAATGGGATTTGGCCTAAGAAGGCCCAAAAAGTCCTAATCAGACCCTTTCTAAATGAAGTGCACTAAACAGTGATTTCTTGCAAATGTTCAAAAATCATCCACATTCGGACAGAATCGACCATGAACCAATCTGTTTTCCGTCAAGTATGTTCAAAATAAGCACAACATCTCAAGTTCAATCATGCGAAACTAATATATTTGCAACACAACATGAATTTTCAGTTCTACAAAAGCTGGTCTCGTATCTCAACAAAAATTAAAATTTCGACACAAAAAACGTGAAAGCTACGCAGATGACTTGATGAGAAAAACAAAAAACAAAACACAAAAAAAAAAAACATCTATTAAAATCTCCCACAGCAATAAACAAACAAGGTATAAAGAGACTAAAATCCAATGAGATATTCCTCCCAGTTGTATGATGTAAATGCCTGCAATATAATTCCACAAAACTCTGCCCCAGCATGGGATTAGAAGGTCATGCCTGAAAAAAAATCAAGTAGAATTCCATCACTCAAATAAGCTTTGTTTAACACTGTCCACGATATAAAATTTTAAGAACACTGCCAACTACATGGTCACGTAGACACTTTACGCGAGAATGTGTTCTTGTTTCAATGAAAGAAGTACTCTACACTTCAAAAATGTTAAAAAGGGGAAACAGACAGACTTTTTTCCCTCAGCAACAAAAAGTTGGAGACTTCTTATGCCAATTGGTACTGCAAAGCATAGATACACTTGACGTATTTTCAAAGTTTATTTTGTATTTACTTTACTGTTTCCTCTATTTACATTTTATTTTTGTTATCTTTTGAATTTTTTTACCTTGTTGGCAATGTTGTTGGAAAGCCAATCCAGCCCTTCATACAATCCCTCACCAGATGTAGCACAAGTGCTCTGAATGTACCTGGGGATCAAAAGATCATGATATTTCAGGCATTAATTGACAGATCACGAACTTAAAAGGTAAACCAGATATAGAAATTCCAAACTCCAGCTGTTTTCTGACTGATAGAATACTTGTAGTTGTCCATTTATTTCCTCATGAAGAGAGCTTGGTTTGAGACACAAAAGTCTGGTCAAAGATATTGAGAAAAAAGACTTTTTTTCCTTTTGCTTCTGTTAACAAAGCAATGAATTAATTAAAGCAGAACGATACAAAGACTTTTCCTTTTACCTGAGTTAACTAAACTGTTGACTAAGATTGCTGACCATTAGAGGAAGTATGAGTATCATTCAAATTGATATTAAACCATGGTGCAAAATGCATGTGAAAAAACAGTTCTTAAAAATGGAAGCAGAAAGAAAGAACTTGAGCTTCTAGACAAATAATTCACACAACATACTCTCTCTCCAACTTCAATTTACTCATTTTATCAGCAACATTTGCATTATGAGCAGTATGAATATCATTAACAAGAAGTAAGAACTAGCAAGTAGCAGCAGGAATTAGCCATGTCTGCTTTTCTTGCTATCCACCAGAGATGGCGATAGCTTTGTTGGGACAAAGTGCAACCGAGTACCTGTTACTCTGACCTAAACTCAGTTACCAGATAATCCCAGGAAACCATTTGGGTTGGATTGGTCAAGTCAAGTTAGGTAAGCTTGAAACCAGCACTAGTGGCCTCAAACAGAACTTGATCCAGGTGGAAATGGATCAAACTCCAATCTGACCTGGTAAAAACAGGACAGCTCGGCCGGGAAAGTTGAGGATTGGAAGCCAGAATGATCATATCTCAAAAAACAATGAAAAAACAGCATACCAGTGTCTCTGACGCAAGGAATGTAAACCAAGCTTATCAGTAATTTCAGCAGCATTCATCGCATTTGGCAGATCTTGCTTATTAGCGAAAACAAGCAACACAGCATCTCTTAACTCATCCTGCAAGCATCCAAATAAATTTGCACTTACATAAGATCATCCATGAACAATTACTGCTCAAAAAGAACATCTATCTCAATAATATCTATGATCAAGTCAGTCCGACATAAAAAAAACAAGCTCACTGCTCACAACACACAACAATTCAATTAGAAAAATCCTAGCTACAACTTCACCAACTTGCTAAAACTGGAAACTTGAAACTTGCAAGAACTTTCTTTCTATATTCAGGGGTTAGGGAAGCTGTGTAGTTACTACATAGTGGTTTAGTGATGAAGACGGATGTTGAAGGATTTACTGACTAGCACAGGGCACACAAAAATACTCAAATCATGAAACAGAGAATTTGTTCTAAATGAAATTTTTTACCTCATTTAGCATCCTGTGGAGTTCATCCCTTGCCTCCACTACACGGTCCCTATCATTGCTGTCAACAACAAAGATGAGACCTTGTGTGTTCTGGAAATAGTGCCTCCATAGTGGTCTGATCTGTTGGACCATGGCAGCAGTTAAATAACAGCAGGATACATATTCACTTCAGCAGTAAATACAGATAGAATAACAAATCTGGTCTCACTGATGATGGACATATATCAACAAGCTTAGATATGGAAGAAAAATGCATAATTTGAAAACTGATTGTTGCAGATAGATCATTTGAATTAATAAGGACAAGACAATTTGTTTTTGATGAAGTAAATAAGGACAAGACATATAATGACTCCATTTTTTGTATTTACTGGTCATATTCAAGGTGCTTATGAAGGAAAAAAGAAAACACTGCTTAGAATGCAGGGATACAAATTTAAATAGAAAAGAGGTAATGCTAATAGGTACATCGTGCACCCAGTTCCCAATTCTTACCTTATCCTGGCCACCAACATCCCAAACAGTGAAGCTGATATTCTTGTACTCCACAGTCTCTACATTGAAACCTGCATTTTAAGAAGCACAAATGTCACTAAATTAGGTAAATGCATAGTTCTAGGTTTCAACCACATGGTAATACTTTTCCATGGCAAGTTGGCAACCCCATCAACTTCAATGTCATGGGACCCGACAAATATCACTGGAGTATGAAAAATCCAAGACTTAGCCATTTATTTTGGTCTAAAGCATCATGTAATATCACATAATCAATCAGATATATGCTTCAATCTTGTAAGATATACTGTGCCATCTCAGATATAGTCAGTGGCCGCAAAGTTAAGACGCCTTTTGACTAGTACCAGTCTCATACGCATACAACAGATAATCACTTTAAATATGATCAATTTCTATTTGAGACACAAATTGCAATCACAAAATACATTAAAAAGAAATGATGTTCATGACATCGAATAGCTATGGGAAATAAAAGTATCGGTTGATACGTCGCACGCTTGGTCAAGCCACAAAGACAATCCGATTATCATGCATGCTACAAACCCAGACACCTAACATGAGCAAAATTAGCTGCTTGTGCTAATAGGTAATGGATTAGTAGTCACATGAGTTATGACTCACTAATGTATCTGCATGGAAACCTAAGTAGTTGGGCTCGGCCTGACTCGCCGAGTTACTCGCGAGTAACTTTGGGATCGGGTGTAGGCCGAGCCGATCCCCTACCGATCCACCGAGTCACCTTTTAGCCGAGTAACTCGGCGAGTTTGCATTGACTCGGGCGAGTTTTCAAACAGGCTGAATCGGCGAGTCACTCGTTTGTGACTCGGCCCATAAACATTTTAAAAAAAAACCCTAAATCTAATCGATAGTTGAAGAGAAAAGGAGAAACAGAGGGAGAAAGGGAAGAGGAGAACCGGAGAACCCAAATCCAATCTGCCATTGTTGACAAGGTACGATTTCTTCTTCTTCTTCTTCTTCTTCTCTTCTTCTTTCTTCGATTTACAGGCAGCAGCAGTAGCACGTAGCTGCTGCTGAATTTTTTTTTCCTTTTTCTTCTTCTCTTCCTCTTCTCTTCTTCTTCTTCTCTTCTACTTTCTTCGATTTAGAGCAGCAATAGCACGTAGCGGCTTTTTTACGCTGCTACAGCAGGAATGGCGGTTTTTTCCCCCTTTTCTTCTCCTTAGCTTTTCAAAATTTATGGGCTATGGAGGGGGTAGGGATTTGTGATTGGGCTCGGCCGAGTCACATCCGAGTGACTCGTCCAGGATCGGCCTGACTCGGGGATCGGACTCTGGCCGAGTCTGATCCGAATCCGAGCCCAACTACTTAGATGGAAACTTGACTTGCTTAAATCATGTCCTTGGCAACCTGTTCTTGTACTAGTGATATCTTGAGAAATGAAAGATTTCTGCAACCAAATAGATTCTTAAGCTAAAATACTACATACAATGAACTCTATAATCGTATAGATGGTACTGTGGTCAAATTTTAATGTTATCCTAGAGATAGCTCAATCACCTGACAAGAAAATGAAATCTGACATAGATTTTCTCTATCATCCACATCAGTATATACCATCACCTCTTTTGTCAGGTATATTCCATTACTTTTATGGCCTTTCCTGGATTGAATTGATATGAACTCAAGAAATACTAAATATCAAGTTGGAGACAAGGAACTGGATAAATAAGTCAACCCACTGAATTGGCACATGAAGACAACATCTTTTGCATTTCTTACTTGGCCTTAGGAGAAATTCATTCGATTGTTCAATGTTTGAAAGAAACAATTTTTATACGAGCTTTCAACAATTCATCTTGAAATATACTAAGATGTTCTCTACGTTCTTGATGAAACAAACTGAGAAGCCTTCAAAAAGGTTTCTAATAATTTGACATCTATAATGTAGTTTGCTCATGAACTCATCCATGTCTTTCATCTCAATTTGATGATACCCAGTGTTTAGCAGCACAAACCATCATCCAATTACTATGAACATAAATATAAGTATAGAATGAAAACAATGTCTTCCTTCTATATTGTTTGGAAATTCGTAATCGTGACAAGTCATGTTTCATGTACCACTATCATGAAGACAGTTTGAACTGCTTGAGAACTGCACACCTTATATTATTTGTCCCTTTCAAGTAATGTCGTTTCTCCAAAATATGAGTTTCCTTTTCTAAATCTAACTAAAGGAAACAATTCTTTGACTTGAAAGATTTACAAATCTATAGGATGATAGCCAAGATCATCCAAACAGAAGACATTCTTTGAGACCTTAGTAACCAACCCCATTTATGCTGCTCGATGCTTCAATTCAATCCTATCACCCTATTAGTTTAGCTTCCAATAATAATATTATATATTTCCAGGATGATATTTAAAAATCAAGGAGATATAGAACTCAAAATTATTAATCTCGGAGGAACTAATATGCATGATTGTGCCTGCTATCCTGTAAGTCCTAAAATTGATCAAACATCCATCCATCCATACATACAACCGCTTGCTCAACTTAAAAAAAAAAAAAAATTAGAAGTTGACACGTGGAAGAGAGCATCAAAAGTTTAAGATGCATCAAATGAATCCTCCTCCAGTAACAACATCAGCCTAGAATTGAGGGTACACACAGGTAGATCTGATCTCGTCCACAAAATGAGTTTTTCATAATTGCTACAGACAAGAATTCAGAAATACATACAGATCTGAGAAATGAATGCAGATGAAATATGAACTAGAATCGTAACAGGCGGATCATCAGGCAATGTGTATAAAATTCAGGAATAAAAAAAAAATCAATCCGATGCCGAAATTAAAAAGTCTAACGGAAGAATCAATATGGATCATCATTATGTACACGG
>MVGT01003325.1:100432-151595 GCA_002174775.1 Macleaya cordata | reverse complement strand
TCTTTTTTTTTCTTTCTTTCATCTAACTGTCCCACAAACACACGTTTATGGCATAGGAAACAAACAATTTGATGACGTCAGCATGATGTCATCAAATTGCTATATTATATTTGAAATCCGTTGATTTCTTTTGGCTTCTTCAGACGTGCAAAGAGTACGTGTTCAATCATAGCTGCCCTTATTAATTTCTCCAGGTGCCTTCATTAATTTTGCTCCATTTGGTACGAGAGGGCCCACAAGTTATATTTTTGTGGTCTCCAAATAATATCTGTACATTAACAAAAATACACTTAATTAATTTAAATTAAATTAAAATAATTAATTAACTAATACAAATATAGGGTACTAAATGTAATATAAATATGATTATCAAATACCCCCAAACTTATATTTTGCTAGTCCTCGAGCAAAACTAAACCTAAACCTAATAAAAATAATAAAATCCTAACTCACTTTCGTAGGAATCGCGATTGCACTTAGCACGTGCAACAAGCCGTAAAACCCCTAGGTTACCCCTAGTGGACGAGTGTTGTCTCATGAGGGTTTGCAGTTAATCTACCCACAAAATTATAAGTTCTCAAAATGAAATAGGGTCCAAAGTATTGTTTTAGAAAAATTATACTATAAATCAGAAACATATGCAATTAACAACAAAATTTTTAACAAACTAATAAACATGAATTAGAGTTTAGGACACTATCCGAACACTAAAAACCTTCCACAAATACTCAAGTTCAAGGGTGTGTAAGTAAACAGCCAACAAGAGTGCAACTTTGGTTCTGATAAAGCCACAACTTAGATCACCTTCCTAATACATTTCGCCTCGACTTCAGCCTCACGGTTATACCCTCAAAAATAAAACGTTCGAAATTGTTTCACTTTCATATGTGAGTATGAATAAAGCACAAAACAAATGACTCACATATATTTTAAAGAAAAATGAATTAATTTCAAAGAACTGATCTCATNAATTTAAACTAACCTAAATTAAAAGATTAATTTAAATCGAATAATACTCGCAAGTGCACGAATCATACATAGATATGGCTCATATTACGAGGTCGATCCCACGAGGACAAGAATAAAAAGTATCAAACTAAATCTTAAATTAATTAAATCCTAATCCTAGTAATTTGAATTTAGAGATGATTTAAAAACTAATGATTAAAATAAAGCAATGAAAATTAAATAACTAATTAAAAATAATTGAGTAAAACAATGGGAGAATTTACTAAGGTTTTAGAATCCACTTTGTAGAACCCACAATAATGTTATGTATGAATATTAATTTTCTTCTCGATAACCACATACTAGGCTAGTAATCAAACATGCTAGTATGGAAGATTGAACATTAAAACCCTTTTCAAAACAACATAATATATTATTCCACTTCACTTGAAGGATCAAAAATAAATTAACCTAAGTATCTGAAAAATCGAAAAAACACAGATTATCCAATTTTGATTTAATACTTTACAAAACCAAGTTGATAATTGGTAGAAAATTATCCCAGACTACATGTAAGATCATCACATGTGTCCGAGGTTTCATCCCTAACAATTATTATAAGCTAGAATAATTAAAACATTAATACCACTTTCGAGAAGAAAAATAAATACCCATACACTATCATTGTATCATCCACAAAGCTTCATCCTCAACCCTAGTTGAGGGTTTAGTTACACATAATTGAAGAAATAAAATAAATAATTAAATAATATTTCATTGATCAAATTAGTGTACTTACAAAAATTTAACCCAAGATACACCTCAATACTCCACCACACACAACGGCAGTCTCCCTTCTCTCTCTTCCGATTCTTCTCTTAAACTCTCACTCTCTCCTCTTATTTTTCAGGAACCCCTTGCTTTTTTTGCGTTTTTTTGTACGGTGGTAGTACCCTCTTTATATAAACATCTACAACTGCCTTCCTCTTTTCTTTCTAATTCTAATCCTTTCTAAATTGGATTCATCAAATCCCATGTTTCCTNCGTTTTAAGACGTTGACCATTAACTTTAAAAATATTACCATTTTCAGTATTCTTGACATCGACAGCTCCATGTGGATATATATGATGAATTTTAAAGGGACCAGTCCACCTAGAACGTAACTTACCAGGAAATAAATGCAACCTAGAATTATACAAAAGGACTTTCTAACCAATTTAAAAAGATATACGATATATTTTTATCATGAAATACTTTCATTCGGTCCTTATATGTTTTAGCACTGTGGTATGCATCATTCCTAATTTCCTCCAACTCATTGAGTTGAAGTTTCCTATGTGAACTAGCTTTATCTAGGTTGAAATTAAACGTTTTGATTGCCCAATATGCTCTATGTTCTAATTCCACAGGCAAGTGGCAGGCTTTGCCAAAGACAAGCCGGTAAGGTGACATCCCAATTGGCGTTTTGAAAGCAGTACGGTATGCCCAAAGCGCATCATTTAGTCGAAGTGACCAATCTTTGCGGTTCGGATTAACCGTTTTTTCTAAAATTTGTTTTATTTGCCGATTAGAGACTTCAACTTGGCCACTAGTCTGTGGGTGATATGGGGTAGCAACTTTGTGAGTAATCGAATACTTTTTAACCAATGATTCAAATGCACGATTACAAAAGTGCTTACCCCCATCACTGATAATGGCTCGAGGGGTTCCAAAACGAGAGAATATATTATCTTTTAAAAATTGGACTACAACCTTGTGATCATTTTTTTTACAAGCTACCGCCTCGACCCATTTAGAAACATAGTCAACCGCTACAAGAATATATAAGTTGCCAAAAGAATTAGGAAATGGACCCATAAAATCAATACCCCAGACATCAAAGATCTCAATTATTAAAATAGGATTAAGAGGCATCATGTTCCTACGAGTAATACTCCCTAATTTCTGACAACGTTCACACGCCTTACAAAACACATGGGAATCACGAAAAATTGTGGGCCAATAAAAACCACACTGCAAAATCTTTGCAGCGGTCTTTTTCGAACTAAAATGACCCCCACATGCATGATCATGACAAAAAGAGATGACACTAAGATGCTCACTATCAGGGACACATCTCCTAATGATCTGATCAGGACAATACTTAAACAAGTAAGGATCATCCCAGAAAAAGTAACGTACCTCGGTTAAAAATTTAGACTTATCTTGTTTAGTCCAATGTGATGGCATTTCGCCAGTAACAAGATAGTTCACAATATCAGCAAACCAAGGTAATTGGGAAGTAGTAAAGAGTTGTTCATCAGGGAATGTCTCGACAATAGGTAAGGACTCAGATGAAGAATCTACGATAAGCCTAGACAAGTGATCTGCTACCACATTTTCAGAACCTTTCTTGTCCCGAATTTCAATATCAAACTCTTGTAGCAATAATATCCAACGAATCAACCGCGGCTTAGCATCCTTCTTTGAAAGAAGGTACTTAAGTGCAGCATGATCAGAGTGGATGATGACTTTAGATCCTAACAGATAAGACCTAAACTTGTCTAAGGCAAACACAACTGCTAAAAGCTCCTTCTCAGTGGTGGAATAATTCAATTGTGCATCGTTTAGTGTCCTACTTGCATAATAAATTACATGGTGTAACTTATTTATGCGTTGCCCTAGAACTGCTCCAACTGCATAGTCAGATGCATCACACATAATATCAAAGGGCTCACTCCAATCAGGGGGCTGAATAATAGGGGCCGAGGTCAACAACAACTTAAGCTTCTCAAAAGCTTTTGAACACTCATCATCAAAGACAAAAGCAGCATCTTTAGCAAGTAAATTACAAAGTGGTCTAGAAATTTTGCTAAAGTCTTTAATGAATCGACGATAAAAACCAGCATGACCTAAGAAAGACCTAATTTCTTTCACTGTACGTGGCTCAGGAAGACTAGAGATCAAGTCAATCTTAGCTTTATCTACCTCTATGCCCTTGTCAGAAATAACATGCCCTAAGACAATTCCCTTACGAACCATAAAATGACACTTCTCCCAATTCAAAACGAGATTTTTCTCCTCACAACGGATAAGAACTAATTTCAAATGCTGGAGACACTCGTCAAAAGAGGATCCAAATACTGAGAAATCATCCATGAATACCTCTAGGAAACGCTCTACCATGTCAGAGAAGATACTAATCATGCACCGCTGAAAAGTAGCGGGCGCATTGCATAACCCAAAGGGCATGCGACGATAGGCGAACGTACCAAATGGACAAGTGAAGGTAGTCTTCTCTTGATCCTCTGGTGCAATAGGTATTTGGTTATAACCAGAATAACCATCAAGAAAACAGTAATATGAATGACCGGCTAATCTCTCAAGCATTTGATCGATGAAAGGAAGAGGAAAGTGGTCTTTCCTCGTGACCGAATTCAACTTTCTGTAGTCGATACAAACTCGCCACCCGGTGGTCATACGAGTGGGAACTAACTCATTCTGGTCATTTTGGACTACAGTAATCCCTGATTTCTTAGGTACAACCTGAACGGGGCTGACCCAAGAACTATCCGAAATGGGGTATATGATACCCACATCTAATAACTTTAGGACTTCAGCTCTAACAACCTCTTTCATATTTGGATTAAGCCTACGTTGCATTTCTCGTGAAGTTTTGGCATTTTCTTCTAAATGGATACGATGCATGCATACGGAAGGACTTATACCCTTAATATCTGCTATGGTCCACCCTATGGCTAATTTGTGTTCCCTAAGGACATCAATTAGTTTGTCTTCTTGTTCCTCAGTTAACTCAGAAGCAATTATGACAGGTAGACTCTCATTTGGACCTAAATATGCATATTTCAACTCAGATGGTAATGGTTTTAGGTCCAATTTAGGTGGTGACTTAACAGAAGGGACATGTTTAGACTCAATAGGTGGTAGGGGTTCTACTCTGGCTTTCCAAGTTTCTGTGTCCATGAGAGGGGTAGAATCTAATAATGCATTGACCTCTTCAGTAACACTATCTATATCAAAATCACAACCAAAATGAGCTAAACATTCCTCTAATGGGTCCTTGTAACTTGACTGCAAGAATCTATCATGAACTAGACTCTCTATAAGGTTAACTTGAGAAACCTCATCAAAGTCTGGTGGTTTAGAGCTTATGTCAAAAACATTAAGCTCAACTGACATATTACCAAAAGAGATTTTCATAACACCATTCCTACAGTTAATCAGAGCATTTGAAGTCGCTAGAAACGGACGACCCAGGATAACAGGGATATGATTGTTGGGATTAGCCACAGGTTGGGTGTCTAAGACAATGAAGTCTACCGGAAAAAAGAATTTATCAACCTGAATGAGTACATCCTCAACAATACCACGGGGTATCTTAACAGAGCGATCTGCTAACTGCAAAGTTACCTTCGTGGGTTTCAACTCTCCGAGACCAAGTTGCTCGTACACAGAATAAGGTAACAGATTAACACTCGCACCTAAGTCAAGCAAAGCTTGCTCAATCTTATGATCACCTATGACACATGAAATAGTAGGGCATCCAGGATCTTTGTACTTAGGTGGGGTACGGTGTTGCAGAATGGAGCTAACTTGTTCACAGAGGAAGGCTTTCTTATGCACATTCAACCCACGCTTGACTGTACATAAGTCCTTCAAGAATTTGGCATAAGAAGGGACCTGTTGAATTGCATCGAGAAATGGGATATTTATTTTTACTTGTTTAAACACTTCCATTATCTCATTATAATGATTACCCTTCTTAGGCTTTTGAAGCCTTTGTGGGAAAGGAGCAGCAGGGACAAAAGTCTTTGCAGGTGGTGTTACAGGTTGTACTGGGACATAACTAGGACTCTGACTCTCTGGGTCAGCTGATGAAGTGATCCTATCCTGTTCTACACTTTTCTGCGACTGACTCCCATCAATTTCCTCATCCTGACTAGGCATTTGGACTATATTGTCTACCTGTCTACCCGACCTAAGGGTTGTGATGGCCTGAATTTGCTCACGAGAACTTAAGTTGGAGGGATCTTTGACCTCAAATTGACCCTTTGGGTTAGGTACAGGTTGACTAGGAAATTTACCCTTCTCACGCTCTCCTATAGCAGTTGCTAATTGACCCATTTGAGTTTTTAGAATAGAGAGTTCTTGGCTATTAGTTAGGAGTGCCTGATTAGTGGTTTGCATGAATTGTTGAAGGGTTTCCTCTAAAGATGGCTTCCTCTGATGTGGTGGGACATACGGAGGAGCTTGATGGGGAATAGGAGGATAATTCATGTGTGCCTGCACAGGGGGTTGCACTATTTGATTATTCTGAGTCTGCCCTTGACTCCAAGAGAAATTAGGATGGTTCCTCCAGTTAGGATTATATGTGTCAGAGAAAGGACTACCAAACGGTTTCTTATATGTGTTAAGAGCATTAGCTTGCTCAGCTATATACTCATGAAATGATGCAATAGAAGGACACGTTTGAGCTGTGTGAGAAGGACTCCCACATAATTGACACACTTCACTATTGGCATGAACAGAAGAACTCTCCCCTTTACTCATGGATAAAGCTTCCACTTTTCTAGTTAAACTAGCTATTTTAGCACTCAGATCTACCTCCTCATTAACTTCATAAATTCCACCCCGTTTAGGTTGTGAAGATACTTGTGGAGCTACCTTGTCAATCCTACCTGAATATACCCATTGCTGAGAGGTTTCAGACAAAGACTCAAGAAATCTCCACAAAGCATCCTCCTCCATGGACATGAAATCCACACCACTTCTAGACTCAATTAATTGACGGTTTTGTGGTGAAAGACCCTCAAAGAAGAATTGGACTAACTGTGATTTTCCAAAACCATGGTGTGGGCATTTTAGGATAAGATCCTTAAATCTCTCCCAACATGTGAAAAACTGTTCACCATCGTTTTGAGAAAATTGCATTATGAGTCGACGATAGTTGGTAGTTTTGTGCATAGGAAAGAATTTAATCAAAAATTTATTGCACAACTCATTCCAAGTAGTGATGGAATTGGGTTCCAAGGAGTACAACCAGGACTTGGCTTTGTCCTTCAAAGAGAAAGGAAACAGACGAAGACGAATTTGTTCCTCATTAACACTGTTATATTTGACGGTGGAACAAATATCTAAGAATTCCTTAACATGGAGGTATGGATCTTCAGAATCTAGACCATGAAAAAGAGATAACTGATTCATTGCCGCTCTCAAGTCAAAATTTCCCCGAATTGCAGGCAACACAATACATGACGGGTTCGTAATTTGAATTGGAGTATATTGATCTCTAAGGGTTCTACCCTGAATTTGATTTCTATCCCCCATTTCAGAAAAAGTTGACGAACCGTTTTCAGAAGAATATACTGATTCTTCGTCAAAGTAAATAGGATTTTCAGATATCTCAATTATGTTTTCCAGTGTGACCACACTCGTACTACCCCTTCTTTTTCTTTTTTTTTTTTTTTTTAACAAAAAGACTAAAGACTACCTAAACTAAAATGCAAAGAAGGATCCTAAGATGATGCGCACCCAGACTGTAAATAAACAAGCAATCCTAATAATCTAAGATCACCGATTTAAATAATTCAAGGAATGCACCACACAAGAAAAGAAAAAGAAATTGCTCCTACTCTTTGAAATTTGACACGTACTCCAGTTCAATACGCAAAAACCCTCAATTCTGAGTCCGTGAATCGCTTGTCTAAACTTGCGTTACGTTAATCGGTGCTTCGCTTTCTTTAGAAGGCAAGACTCCTCTCACAAAGAGGTGAGAAGAGGAAGCATTCTAATTAACCTCACTAGTCGACTTGCTTTTCGCTTCGTAAGATAGAAAGGGAGTCTACGTACGTCACTTGATAGACTGTATCAAAAATCTAGAGTTTTCCTACAAGCTCTACCTGTCCTAAATTTGGTTTCTACTCGATTTTAGACGGTGATCCTTCAAATTAATTATCCAAACGAGTGGGTGACTCGTATTTCTTAACAGATAAAAGGACCCAGCACTAAATCTTTCAAATTGTAACCTAAATCTAGCATACAAAAGCGACCAGTAACCGCGTGCTGATGGGGTGTTTAGATTTGCTCACCTCTGGCGTGTAACCTTCTGTGAGGTTAACTTAATACGCCGGGAGAAGTCCGTTAATGATGAATAAGAATATGCTTTCTTCCGATCCTTCAGTACGCTAAATCACTTTTCACTTCTTCTCTAGAAACCTGTAAAATAAAAATAAAACACCTAAACCGTAAAAAGGAACTGAAAGAACTAATTAAATTAAATATAAAAAGTTAAACCTATTTTTTTTTAAACAGAAAAAATAAAAACTAGAGAGAAATTTTAATTAACCTAAATTCGATTTGAATACCATTACTTGTCCCCGGCAACGGCGCCAAAAACTTGATGTAAATTTAAACTAACCTAAATTAAAAGATTAATTTAAATCGAATAATACTCGCAAGTGCACGAATCATACATAGATATGGCTCATATTACGAGGTCGATCCCACGAGGACAAGAATAAAAAGTATCAAACTAAATCTTAAATTAATTAAATCCTAATCCTAGTAATTTGAATTTAGAGATGATTTAAAAACTAATGATTAAAATAAAGCAATGAAAATTAAATAACTAATTAAAAATAATTGAGTAAAACAATGGGAGAATTTACTAAGGTTTTAGAATCCACTTTGTAGAACCCACAATAATGTTATGTATGAATATTAATTTTCTTCTCGATAACCACATACTAGGCTAGTAATCAAACATGCTAGTATGGAAGATTGAACATTAAAACCCTTTTCAAAACAACATAATATATTATTCCACTTCACTTGAAGGATCAAAAATAAATTAACCTAAGTATCCGAAAAATCGAAAAAACACAGATTATCCAATTTTGATTTAATACTTTACAAAACCAAGTTGATAATTGGTAGAAAATTATCCCAGACTACATGTAAGATCATCACATGTGTCCGAGGTTTCATCCCTAACAATTATTATAAGCTAGAATAATTAAAACATTAATACCACTTTCGAGAAGAAAAATAAATACCCATACACTATTATTGTATCATCCACAAAGCTTCATCCTCAACCCTAGTTGAGGGTTTAGTTACACATAATTGAAGAAATAAAATAAATAATTAAATAATATTTCATTGATCAAATTAGTGTACTTACAAAAATTTAACCCAAGATACACCTCAATACTCCACCGCACACAACGGCAGTCTCCCTTCTCTCTCTTCCGATTCTTCTCTTAAACTCTCTCTCTCTCCTCTTTTTTTCAGGAACCCCTTACTTTTTTTTGCGTTTTTTTTTTGTACGGTGGCAGTACCCTCTTTATATAAACATCTACAGCTGCCTTCCTCTTTTCTTTCTAATTCTAATCCTTTCTAAATTGGATTCATCAAATCCCATGTTTCCTTGTATTACCCAACTAGTAAAAAGTCAAAGTCAATATGAGAGAAACAATGAATACAATGCTGAATTGGTTATGACGTGGGCTCCACTCAAGTTCATAAGATAAATTCATACAGCAGATTTTGGTGAACTTATTTTTGGCGGGGTCCACTAATAAAAGGAATAACAGTTTCTTTTTTTTTTCTTTCTTTCATCTGACTGTCCCACAAACACACGTTTATGGCATAGGAAACAAACAATTTGATGACGTCAGCATGATGTCATCAAATTGCTATATTATATTTGAAATCCGTTGATTACTTTTGGCTTCTTCAGACGTGCAAAGAGTGCGTGTTCAATCATAGCTGCCCTTATTAATTTCTCCAGGTGCCTTCATTAATTTTGCTCCATTTGGTACGAGAGGGCCCACAAGTTATATTTTTGTGGTCTCCAAATAATATCTGTACATTAACAAAAATACACTTAATTAATTTAAATTAAATTAAAATAATTAACTAACTAATATAAATATAGGGTACTAAATGTAATATTAATATGATTATCAAGTCTACCTATTAGCATCCCTTTTGACGTGAGCACAGGAAAAACTTTGGAATTCCTTTGTTTCTTTCACCAGTTCCTCCAAAATAGCTGAGCTCCTCCATTTTATCCTTCCCTTTTCTCCTCTTATAAAGTCTACCACTTGTTTGCAGTCCCTTTCAATAGTATGACATTCGTAGGATTGTTTTATTTAGCCTACCTTACCACAGAGAGTGCCGCTAAACTCCTGCTACTTCCATGGTAAGAGCTAAGGAACTTGAGGAGCCAACCCCTCGAATGCCACTTGTAAAGTCATGGCAGATGAAGCTCATGCTTGAAATTTCATGAGGAGAGATGAATGATGCATCAAAATTAAGTTTTAAAAAATTTTGTGGAGGGGGACTCCAAGCTGGATTTTGAATTTAGGCAGCATTTGAAATATTTTTTGGTTTAGAATCTTTTTTTTGATCTTATTTGAAAAAATGATAAAGACTTGGAGGTTTCCCTCACTGTTCCTGCAGGGCTGTGATTTTTTTTACTTGAAGCATAGTTATGATCTTCATCCTTCTATGTATCAAAGTCCTTAAACCACTTTGGGAACCATTCATATATTGTACTTTGATTTATTGAGTGGAAAAGGAATGCATAAGGAGTAGCAAACCAAACAACCCTAACATATTCACAATCAATAAACATTTCCAAATAAATAACTTGTTAGTAATAACAACCATTTTTCACTGTTTCGACCATCTTATTGTATTATTTGAAACCTATGCAGTAGTGGGATGAGTTAAAGCCTTGTATAGAGATTTAGTTGTGAAATTTCCATACTTGGTTAGTGACCACCTAAGTTAGTCCTCTCCTGAACTTTGGATTCTTAGTGGATTAAATTCACTATTTCCTATCAAAAAGAGAATGTAGTAGTTAAGTGAGATTTGTTTTATTAATCAACTGTCCTACCTTTTCTTATTACTCCATCACTTTGAGTAGGAGCAGATTGGTGATCCAAAGCAGGGTGATTTAGAATCCAATTATCTTTCCAAACGTCTACTTAATCTCTATTTCTGATATCCTAAACTCTAAATTTCCCGAGGAGAAGAATACCTTTAGATATTCCAAACCAGATCTAATAACAGTTGTTTGTTGCTTTACAAGTGTAAAGGTTCTATGGCATCCCGCCCTTCGACTGGCCGCTCCTGTGGGTGTGCGCGAAGGAACTCACTTCTTTTTGCAACCGTGGTGTGCCCTTTCGAAAGAACGACAACCCTCTCCTTCCCTTTTGCCCGCCTCTCTCTTACGAAATGAGAAGGCTTGGGGATGCCGAGGGATCCTAGGGCGTACGAATCGTTCCCGATTTCAAGGGTTGTTCACCATCATGCTAGCACCTCCTCACCCGTCCTCCGGGAGTGCCTAACCACTGCCACCGCAATAGTCTCCTGGGTCCTCCTGCTCGAGGGGAGAGCCTGCTCCCGCCTCTCCTCTCCTTTCTTCAGGGAAATGGGGCGCGGGTTCTTTTTGACGGCTAGTGTTCCTTCAAGTTTCCTTAAAAAAGGTAAAAAGTGTGTGTGTCTATTCTGTAGATGCTTCTCTCTTCCCTTCTTTTAGCGCATTTTTCTGGTTGCTTTAAAAGAGGAAAGAGAGTCTCATCCTTTGTTCAGTGTTGTAAAGTCGCCACCTGAATTTAAAGGGTGTCAGGTCCCTCTTGGTTAGAAAAAGGCTTTATCTAGTCTCTTTAGAGAGAGACTAAGTAATATCTTCTTCCATTTGACTCGGTCTGCGATGTATTGTTTAGAGATTCAAGGTACGGGGTCAGGAAGGTGTTAGGCACTTGACAACCGCCCGACGTTAGTCGGTTTCTACTTCGTAAAGGGGGGTTTTATTGAATATCTGTGTTGACTCATCTTATGTGCACATAGCATATGAACTCTCTATAGACGCCAAATTTTCGCACACCCCGAAAAATACTCGTTTTGGCCGCACCTCGGTTTACGTGCGAAATTTAACAAAAAATTACTTTAATGTGACCAAGCAGGCTCCACTCCACTCGTCTAAAATTCGGTCCGAGACCGGAGCAGGAAGAGACCGTAGGATTTTTTTTGATCCTTGGGCGTCGCCACGTGTCGCGACGGGATCGGCCCACCCCAATTCTCCTAAATCGATTATTTTTGTCAAAAAAAAATTAGTTTTTAAAGGAATTTTGTTTAAAAATCAAATTATGGGGACCAATTTTCATTTTTATAAGAAAAACACAAAATAATAATAATAATAATAATAAAAAATTTTGGGCCACCACGCACATGCAAGGTGGCGTGGTGGACAACCCTTTTGGGTCTCCCCATGCCCCCCACGCCTGTCGTGGGTGAGGTCTGCGACAAGCACAAAAAGGGCAGAGAAAGTGAAAGAATAGGGGGGGGAAGACATAACTGAGAGAAACAGAGGGAGAGAGAGAGAGCAGGAGATTGAGATCGAGAGAGAGAGACTGAAGGAGAGAGTGATCGGGGGGGAGCGGAAGAGAGTGAGAAAGAAGGAGAAGGAAGAAAGAAACGGGAGAGAGACAGCAGCAACTGCTGCCGTCAACGTGACAGGAAAGAGGAGAACAAAAAAAAAGGAAAAGAGTGATCGGTAGAGAGGGAACCGGAGAGAGAAAGAAGGAGAAGGAAGAAAGATACGGGAGAGAGACAGCAGCAGCAGCTGCTGCTGTCAACGTGACAGAAAAGGGGAGAACAAAAAAAAGGAAAGAAAGAAAGAAAAAGGAGGGAGATTTTAGGAGAAATCGGAGGAAGAAGAGAGGGAGATCAAGAGAGAGATTAAGAGAACAGAGATTGAGAGAGTTCAGGAGAGAGGGAACTGAGAGGGAGAGGGCACTAGAGAGTCTGAGAAGGAGGGAACTGTTAGAGAGAGTGAGACAGATCGGGAGAGAGTGTTGGTCAAGAGAGAGAGAGCAGAGAGGGAGAGAGAGGCCGAGAGATTAACCGAGAGAAACAGAGAGAGTGAGAGAGCTGAGATCGAGAGAGAAACAGTTAGAGAGAGAAGCCGTGAAGAAGAAGAGAAGAAGAAAGGAAGAAGAGGAAAGGAAGGAAGAAGAAAAAAAAGAAAAAAAAAGGGCTTAAAACGTCTGATTACAGACGTTGAGAGGGGAAAAAGAAGGAGGAAAAAGAGGAGAAGAAGAAGAGAAGAAGAAAGGAAGAAAAGGAAGGAAAGAAGAAGAAAGGCAAGGAAGAAAAAAAAAAAAGAGGGACGTCTGCAACTGACGTCGTGGAGAAGAAGAAGGGAGGAGGAGAGAGAAAAAAAGTTTTTTTTGTTTTGTTTTTGTTTTTAAAAAAAAGGAAAACAGGAAAAAAAATGTTAAAAAAAAGGGAAAAAAAGGTTTAATTTTTTTTTTCTTTTTTTGTTATTTGTACTATTCCATTTTTTTTCCTTCCTTTCAAAAACAGTTTTGCATAGTCCCAAACCACTTGGACACGGAGTGGGGCCCACTTGTCGCTTCCACAACACATCGACGCGTGAAAGGGGGGAGATTTCTCGCGATTAATCCACGGGCTTGTGCCAACTAGATGATAATCCCTATCTCGTCTTTTATTTTCTTCGGGACACTCTACTTTCGTCGTCTTTGAGAGTCCCAACACTCGTCGTCTTTCAGATCCACACCCAAGAGCGTCCATGGATCTGTCTTTGAGATTCTTCGCTTTCATCGTCTTAGAGATTCTCTACTGTCGTCGTCTTTGAGGTTCATGCCTAAGGGCTGAACCTGCCTACCGTCGTCTTCGGGACACTCTGCTTTCGTCATCTTTGAGAGTCTTAACTTTCGTCATCTTTCAGATTCACGCCTATAGCGTCAATGAATCTATTTTCGTCATCCTTCAGATTCATTCCCAGTAGCATCCATGAATCTGTTTTCGTCCTCTTTCAGATTCACGCCCCGTAGCGTCAATGAATCTGCTTTCGTCTCTTTTCAGATTCACGCCCCGTAGCGTTAATGAATCTATTCATTGTCTCGTTTTAGATCCACGCCCCGTAGCGTTAATGGATCTGCTTTTCGTCATCCTTCAGATTCACGCCCTGTAGCGTCAATGAATCTGCTCATCGTCTCCTTTCAGATCCACTCCCATAGCGTCAATGGATCTGCTTTTCGTCATCCTTTAGATTCACGCCCCTTAGCGTCAATGAATCTACTTATCGTCACCCTTCAGATTCACGCCCTACAGCGTCAATGAATCTGCTTTCGTCGTCTTTCAGATTCATGCCCAGTAGCATCAATAAATCTATTTTCGTCCTCATTCAGATTCACGCCCCGTAGCGTCAATGGATTTGCTTTTGTCTCCTTTTAGATTCACGCCCCGTAGCGTAAATGAATCTGCTCATCGTCTCCTTTCAGATCCACGCCCCATAGCGTCAATAGATCTGCTCCTCGTCATCCTTCAGATTCACGCCTCATAGTGTCAATGAATCTGCTTTCGTCATTCTTCAGATTCACACCCCGTAGCGTCAATGAATCTGCTTTTGTCACCCTTCAGATTCACGCCCAGTAGCTTCCATGAATCTGCTTTCGTCATCTTTCAGATTCACGCCCCATATCGTCAATGAATCTGCTTATCGTCGTCTCTCAGATTCACGCCCTGTAGCATCAATGAATCTGCTTATCGTCCTCTTTCAGATTTACGCCCAAGAGCGTCCATGAATCTGTTTTCGTCATCTTTGTTGGTGCGTGGATACAAAGTACGTCCACATCACTGGCTTTTCGTCGTCTTTGTCGGTGCGTGGATACAAAGTACGTCCACGTCACTTGCTTCTCATCGTCTTTGGGCACATCCTATGTTGGATGTGATCCCTCAGTGTATGGTGCATACAACACCATATCACATGTTTGAGTGTACGTGTACATATTGCACGTATCACACCCCTTGTTTGCACGTGGATACAAAGTACGTCCACGTCACTGTGCTCTTAGCACGTAGGCCTACTGATGGCACACATTGCTTCCTTTGAGGCATTCAGATAGATGGATGTATGCATCTTTCACCCCAGAACTATTTGATCATGACACGTAGATTTAGGGGGCTTACTTACTGTAGTGCAGTTGTTTTTGTGTATGTAGCATAACGTAGTATCGATCATATATTTCCCTAAAAGTCTTTAATCACGAAGTAGAGGCCGTCCTCACGGACGGGCGGTTGTTGGGTGCCTAACACCTTCCCAACCCATACCTATATCCCCTTATCTATTATCTCTGTACCGCAGACCATCTACTTTGGATTATCGCCATAGTTTTCTTGGAAAACTAGATTTAGGTCGATTTTCCAAAATCTCGGGTCCTGATTCCCATAAATCAGGTGGCGACTCCTTACATGTCACATTCATAACCCTTCTGAGGTAGGCGAATCCAACTTATGCGTCTCCCTCGCAGCGTGGTGTGCACTGGATTCTGGCTCCACAGACTGGCGACTCCACTGGGGATTTTAGGGATCTAACTTGAAAAGCGATTAAAGGATTTTATGGATAATATGATCATACACTTCTCAGGCTTGCACACACACTGCATGCACCTATTCATTTGCATTTTGCATCTCATGTTCTTTGTGATCCCTATAGGAAACAAAACCTATGGTTGCGGTAGGTCTCGTCCCGACTGGGTGGTCATATGGGAATAACGACCGAAACTCCACACCCTCCGCCTTGTACTAACGACCAGTCTTCGGGCTGCGAGGTATATATTGCCGAGGTGACCCGAACCTTTACCTGAATACAGAGTCTAGTTAAGCCCTGCATGCATGTAGTAGCGGTAGATGTATCCCTAGGATTAACCCAAAGGACTGCATTCATGTCGCATAATTTCCGAGGCATAATTCACTGTAGAGGCTTTTTGATTTTGACTAACTTTCTCTGTGTTTGCAAAAAAAAAAAAATAAAAAAAAATCTTTTTGCTAGGGGCAAATGTTTGAGAGTCCTTCTTCATAGATTTACTCTCTTTGAACCCCTGAGAGCTCTACTTTTTGAAGAGCAAGAGAAATAAAAAAACTTGGAGGGGAATCCAAGGGCTCTTCTTTCTAGATTAGCCTTCCTCACCCTCAAAGTGACAGCTCATCTAAAGGCAGAAAATGAAAAGGGGAAGAAAAGATAATAAGATACTCATAAAGGGTTCTTCTTTTTAGATTGACCCTTTTGGCCATCTTCCTACAGAGAAAGTCTCGTTCCAGAGCGACATGATGAAAGGAAAGAAATAATCATCTTAACCAAGGGAGGGAAGGGTTAATCTCCCCAGATTTACCCTCCTACATCCCTCAAACTATTTAGCTCATTTAGGAGCAAAAGATGAATATTCTTTGAGAGAACTATCCTGAGGATTCTTCTGCTTTAGAATTACTCGTTCAAGTTCCTCAAAAATTTACCGCTCAACTAGGAGCAAAATATTCCACAACCACCGTGCAAATCAAATTTCAAAAGCCGGTCTGGGAGTTCAAAGAATTAAGTCAATTGATACACGCTCTCAATTTCAAAAGGAACCTCATAGGTCGTTCACATGCACCAGATGCATGTGTCCAATTTTCGAACAATGGAATTTTAAAAAGTGTACCCACTGGGTCGTACACGTGCGTCAGATGCATGTGTCTAATTTCCAAATATGGCATTTCAAAAAAGGAACCTCATAGGTCGTTCACGTGCGCCAGAGGCAAGTGTCTAATTTCCAAACAATGGAATTTCAAAAAATGTACCCACTGGGTCGTTCACGTACATCAAATATGTATGTGTCTAATTTAAAAAAGAACCTCATAGGTCGTTCACGTACATCAAATATGTACGTTTCCAATTTCGAAAAGGAACCTCATAGGTCGTGCACGTGCGCCAAATGCATGTGTCCAATTTCCAAACAATAAAATTTCAAAAAATGTACCTACTGGGTCGTACACGCACACAAGAGTATGTCGTGTCCATTTTTAAAAAAAGGGGTGGTTGTATTTCAAAAGAGGTACCTTCCAGGTCACACGCGTGTAAGAGTATGCACGTGTCCCTAAGGGGTCGTGTGAGCTGAAATTCACCTAAAATCTAAACTCCATTTTTGGGGCATGCGAGGTAATCAAGGCCCACATGAAATTTGTTCAAGAACAAATCGGATTACATACTGCTGATAGGGATCAACCAGCTATACACAGAATCCTGTCCCGAGCAGCAGAGTGTTCTATACACAGAATCCTGTCCCGAGCAGCAGAGTGTTCCGACTGTTCACATGATCTCCGATGATTCAGAGTTGGACGACACGGCAACCTCAAGCTTGAGAAAGATGACTGCCGAGGAGTACATAGCATCGAAGACCCAATGGGCAAATGCAAAAGAATATTGTGCAGCCTTCAAACCTCTGAGCAAGAAGATGACAGGTAAAGAATACCGCAAATATCTCCCTCCAAGCAAAAAGAAAATGACAGCAGTGCAATTTCGAGCGCGCCTTCAGCCGGTTCGAAAGAAAGAGATCACATCCAGATCAGAGTGCTTATCACATAGGTATTAGAAGCGTCTCCTCAAACAATCAATAACCAGGCAGACATTGACTCCGAAAGCTCAAAAGGAGAATCGCCTAAAAGCCTCGTAGGTACGCAATGGGTCTATATGATCTCTGAAGATATGGACCTCCAACCTCATCTCTTTGTCCGTTCAATTAATGATTATACTGTTGTCGATACTAATCCTTGTGCAGGTGAGTCTTCTGGTGCCACAGCATCTGGCACAAAAAAAAAACCTGAATCAATTGGGAGAAGGGGCATCCTCGTCTGAAGAGGAAGAAGTGTGGTCCCCAACAGATTTTGTTTCCGCTTTGAGCTTTCCACTATTTTCAAAAAACCAAAAAAATCAAAATATTTTCAAAAACTACAAAAAAATTGAAAATTCAAAAAACCAAAAAGATGTTTTGTGTATAAAAGAGGCAATATGTGACCTCGAAATTGGCAATGAATATGAATACGAGCCCGAAGAAGATGACTGGGTCGCCATCCGGGAGGAAATACTGGAGGAGATCCAGGAGTTGCTTAATCGTCATAAAGATAGGTCACCATTTACGGAGGAAGATTCTGAATTGATAAACCTGAGCTTTGAAGACCAACCTCAGTTGGTGAAGATTGGTACCACCTTGTCTCCAGATGAACGAGAGGCTATAATCGAGTTGCTAAAGGAATACAAAAATATCTTTGCTTGGTCATATGAGGACATGCCAGGACTAAACGCTAAAATGGTGGTTCACAGGCTTCCTACTTATCCTGATGCTAAACCAGTTAATCAAAACCTCAGAAGATTGAGACCTGAATGGACAGTGAAGATCAAAGAAGAAATCTCCAAGCAGTTGGATGCAAAGTTCCTAGTCCCGGTTACATATACAGATTGGTTAGCTAACTTTGTGCCAGTACCCAAGAAGGATGGAAAAGTTTGAATGTGCATTGATTACAGGAACCTCAACAAGGCGAGTCCGAAAGATGATTTCCCATTACCACATATTGACATACTAGTCGACAATGCCGCTGGCCACAGTTTGTTGTCTTTTATGGATGGGTTCTCTGGATACAATCAGATCTAGATGGAAGAAGAAGACATGGCGAAGACATCGTTTATTACACCTTGGGGAATATATTGCTATAGAGTAATGCCGTTCGGACTTAAGAACGCTGGAGCTACTTACCAAAGGGCCATAACCACTCTCTTCCACGACATGATCCACAATGAATTGGAGGTTTACGTGGATGACATGATTGCCAAATCGGAAATAAGAGAGGATCACATCAAGGACCTGACCAAGCTCTTCAAGCATCTAAGGAAATTCAAGCTAATGCTCAACCCTAGTAAATGTGTATTTGGGGTTAAATCAAGGAAATTATTAGGATTCATCGTCAGCCACAGAGGTATCAAAGTTGACCCAGCCAAAGTGAAGGCCATTGCAGATATGCCTCCTCTTTGCAACGAAAAAGAGATCCGAGGGTTTCTAGGAAGGATTCAGTATATCAGCAGATTCATAGCTCAACTCACACCCATTTGTGAGCCCATCTTCAAATTGCTTAGAAAAGATGTTCCTAAGAAATGGAATGAAGATTGCCAGAAGGCATTCGACGGAATTAAAGATTATCTGCTGAGCCCTCTTGTACTGGTCCCGCCTATCCCGGGAAAACCTTTAATCCTATACATCTCTGTTATTGACACTGCAGTGGGAGCAGCTCTAGGGAAATACCATGAAGATAGCGGTAAAGAAAGAGCCATTTACTACATCAGCAAGACTTTGTCTGGAGATGAGATAAAATACACACCTTTAGAGAAGACTTGCTTCGCGTTGTTATGGGCCGTAAAAAGGCTCAGACATTACATGCTGTCACACTCAATCCAGCTGCTCACACGAATGGATCTAATCAAATATTTGTTTGAGAGGCCAGCGTTATCTGGGAGGACTGCTAGATGGTAGCTGCTTTTATCAGAATTCGACATAACTTATGTCACACAAAAGTCCATAAAAGGGAGAGCAGTAGCTGACCATCTTGCCTATCCACTTCCAGATAAAACAATAGTGGTAACAGAGTTCCCTGATGAGTACATATTGACAACAGAACTAGAAGAGTTAGAAGATGATGCACCTTGGAAAATGTACTTCGACGGAGCCCACAACAAGATAGGCAGAGGAATAGGGGCCATGCTAGTGTCCCCCGAAGGAGTCAGAACACCTATTGCCATCAGATTGGGTTTTCATTGCACAAACAACATAGTAGAATATGAGGCTTGCAACACCGGTCTGAAAGCAGCTCTTACCCTCTTAGTTAAAAGGTTGATGGTTTATGATGATTCTCTATTAATCATCAAATAGGTTCAGGGTGAGTGGAAGCTAAAAAACGAACAATTGATTCCTTATCATGAATATCTGCTAAAATTGGTCGAGGAGTTCGATGAGGTCGAGTTCCATCATATATTCAGAAACAAGAACTACTGCGCCAATGCCTTAGCAGTATTATCATCCTGGCTTACCATTCCTGAAGGAGCTACGGTTCGACCAATTGAGGTGATTCAGAGGGATGAGCCTTCACATTGTTATCAAGTGAATGAGTTTGAAGAACATGAGCCTAGTGAGCCTGGGTATGTAGATATTAAAAGATTATTGGAGACCCAAGAATATCCAGAAGGCGCAACCAGGAGAGATCGATAGTTCATTAGATCTTGGGCCTCAGGGTTTGCTCTATATGGAGGTCATATATTCACGAGATCCTTTGATAATACACTGCTAAGATGCATAGACAAAGATAAAGCACTGAACATTCTGGAAGAAGTCCAGGCTGGAGTATGTGGTCCACACATGAGTGGTCGAATGTTGGCTAAAAAGATCCACAGGTATGGGTACTACTGGCGAACAATGGATACTGACTGCGAAAAGTTCGCCAGAAAATGTCATAAATGCCAGATACACGGAGATCTGATCCATGTTCCTCCGGTAAACCTAAACTGTCTGACGTCGCCTTGGCCTTTTTCAACATGGGGGATCGATGTGATAGGCAAGATACGCCCATCTTCATCAAATAGACATGACCACATCATTGTCGCAATCGACTATTTTACAAAATGGGTAGAAGCGATCTCGTGTAAAAGTATCAAGTCGGCCCCCACCGCGAAGTTCATCCAAAATCACATCATCTGCAGATATGGAGTGCCTCACGAAATCATCTCAGATAATGGTCCAAACTTCATCGGTTCTGAGGTATGCCATTTGTTTGACAAATATAGGATCCAGTACCACAACTCGTCACCTCACATGCCACAAACTAATGGTGCGGTGGAGGCTGCCAACAAAATATTAGTCAAGATCTTAAAAAAGATGACTGTGACTTATAAGGACTGGAGCGACAAGTGGCCCTATGCGTTATGGGCCTATCACACCTCAATTCGAACTCCAACAGGGGCGACACCATTCTCTATTGTATATGGAATAGAGGCAGTACTTCCAATCGAAATTGAAATTCTAACTCTCAGAGTTCTAATGGAAGGAACCGAGGATGAAGCCGATTGGATCCAGTCCAGGGTAGACGCTTTGAACTGCATTGATGAGAAAAGGATGGACGCAGCATGTCATGCACAGTCTTACTAACAAAAGATAGCTCGTAGCTTTAACAAGAAGGTCCGACCAAGAAACTTGAGTGTAGGCGACCTTGTGTTCAAAGAAATCAGGCCCGTAGATCATTCTGATGCAAGGGGCAAATTCAAACCCAATTGGGAAGGTTCCTACATCATTAAGAACATCCTTCCAGGGATGGCTGTCCGATTGACAGATCTTGATGGGATTGAGCATCAAAGGCCTACAAATGCGGACCAACTCAAGAAGTACTACGCTTGAGGTGACCACTCGACTCTTAGACTAGGGGCAAGTGAAGCCGACAAAGGTCTAAAAATGAGGCATTTCTTTGGCCGATATCCAAATTTCAAAAAAGAACCCAGTTGAAACTTCATTTCCGCTAGAAAACGAGTTTGAGCCTAAGCCTTTCCTTTGTACATAGCAAATAATCCCCTCTCTAAATCGGAGAAATTTTATCTTCTCGTTTGTATATGTGTTTCTGCCCTAGGGGCAACAATATCTAAAAATCCAAAAAAAAATCAAATATCGAAAAAACCCAAAAAAAAATATAGAAAACCCAAAAAGATCCAAAAATTCTGAAAAATTCAAAAAAAATCGAAAAACCAAAAATCCAAAAAAAATAGAAAATCCAAAAAAAAAAAAGCAAAGCAATGAAATACTCACGAGCCCTAAGTTAAACAAGGGGCAGTAGTAAAAAGAGGGGAAACCTTAGAAAGTCAGACTCATCAATTTTTCGAGCCTTTATCCTTTCTTTCTAGCCGACCTAAGCCACGCTACAACCTAGAAGACCTCATGGACCCTGTGAGCGACACGAGTCTTTGGTCAACGGGAAGGGTGGTGGACCTCCAAAAAATGAAGAAGAAAAAAAATTCAAGAATAGAATTCGTAGTCTGAAAAATAAAGACTTGAGAAAATTTGATCCGCATTTGTGAGCTTTGAAGTGCAACACCCTCAGAGTCAGAGCACTAGTCGGCAAACACAATTAAAAGAGCAAGCTATAACACGGGTAAACGTGCAGACAGTCTTCATCCAGAACAGCGTGACTTCCCAATGGTAACGATATCAATGCTGGACTCAAGTCTTTAGATAAGTTGGTACCCATCGGATCCAACCGGCGAAGTCAGAGGATAAAGGGTGAAGCAATACAAGGTCAACTAAAGAAAGTGGCGACATGTCGACATGACTCTTGCTAATCGGGCGAGTATTTATAATCGTATCCAAGCTAAGGGGTCTAATTGCCCTGTTTCTGCACTTTTTCAAAAAAAAAAAAAAAAAACCTTGTCCGACGGGGAGCCTATGCGGATAAATCTAGGACGCTAGGGGCATGCTTTGCATGGCTCTGGTTTAGGCGCCTGAAGCAAAAATCCCCAAAGGATAGGAGAGGTTTACAAAATATCACGCGTCAGTCGTATCGGTTTCAGAAAAAAGACTTTCAAAAGACGCGTATGTTTTGTTTTCAAAACCTTGTCTGGCAGGAAGCCTATGAGGAAGAATCTAGGATGCTAGGGGAATGTTTTACATGACTCTAGTTTAGGCATCTGAGGCAAATTTCCCAAAAGACAGGCGCATTTTGTTTTAAACAATTAAAAAAAAACGCATGAAGGGTCACAATAGTTGGCATTTGGAAGTTGTCGGTTATGGCGCAATTGATGGATTCATCGAACACAAAACGGTGAATAAACTGCAAAGGTGCACACGTTCCAAACTCTCTTTATTTAACTTACCTTGCTCATATGGCAACTAACAAGTTTTGCAGGGAAATAACACCAACGGACCCTCAAAAAAAAAATGAGAAAAAGAAGGGGCCAATTGCTAATGGAGTTCCTTTGTTTTCATTTTCAGGCAGACGAGGAAGCCACGATCAATCCTCTTCGTTTCCTCCATGTCCGTCAGCAGCGTCATTTGTAGGTGCTAAAGTGAGGAAAGATGCATGCCATAGATGATAGCCCTCCACACGTATGTGATTCTCCACCAGAAGGATCGGTGGCTCAATCAAAGGTCGCAAATGCCAAGAGCGAGTGGTGGCAATAATGATGCGAGAGGTGACAAGAACAGGACCAAAGAAATGACCGGAAAGATCTGGTACAGGCTGATTAATCCCGTATTGCCGGAGGATGAGAAACGGGCAATAAAAGGTCCTCTTTGTAAAGCTCAAGATCGACACGATGTTGTGACCATATGTGTTCAGAAACTTCAGACGCACATGCCAATAGTGAAGATGCCAGTGAACAGCCCTATTGGACAAATGCTGCAGCCAACCTACTGTGTCCTCTTGTTGACGCTCATGATAGCCACGCTCCCGGTGAACTCGGATCACATTCAAGGTCAATACCCGATTCCCAATTGCGCCATTGAGTCGCAGGTGTTCCACAAGCCATATCTAGAAAGGAATCAGGAGGGATTAATACCTTAACAGTGATGAAAAGGCCAATGAAAAGAACTCAAAAAGGGGAATACTTGAAGCAAGTAGAGGCTACCCCGGATCTGCCTCGTCTCGGCATAAGAATCCAAGCTATCGAAAAGCTCCCCCAAAATGGCAGGCACATAAGCCCAACCCGCTCTAGTCTGCTGCAAAACAGCAACCACCGTGGGAGAGCACCTCCGTCCGTCTATGTGAAATAGGTACTTTCCTAGAACCGCAATGCACAATGCCCGACAACGGAAGTCAGGATCCTCACATGGGCGGAAATGGCGAACAAGGTTTTCAATGTGAACCCCAGTTGGAAGAAAGACATGGTCAAGGGAGTGGCGATAGCGCCCGCCCAAGAAATAGCTAAAATCCAGACGGGAAACTCCACTGGGAGGAGGAGTGAAGAGAGGCCCATCAGAGGAAATGCCAAGGATTTTGCTAAATTCCTCGATGGTGGGGCACATGTCGCAGAAACCGAAGCGGAAGATATGAAGATCACGGACCTAACAGGTGGCTGCCGCCCTCAAGAGGTCCATGTCTAATTGGAACCCCACAAGGCTAGAAACATGTCCAAGGCGGTGAGCTCGGATGAATGAATTCTCGAAGTCATCAAGATTGTGCACCCAAGCATGGAAGGCCTCCATTCTCTCAAAAGAGGGTTGCAGAAGAAAGAAGGACGAGATAGAAAAGGATTGGTGTGGATGTCATACCTTGAAACACCGGGTATATATAGAACTCGGAGGGTCAAAGAATGGGTTTGCTTAAGTCCTCACATGGAAGCACGTGAAAGGTTTAAAGAAGCACGTGAAAGGTTGGAAGGAGAGCCTACCTCCACTACCCCCATTTATGATGAAGTAGAGTCAAAGAAACTAAAGGCACATAGGCATGTGATGGTTGTTTTCTCTCGTGGAAAAGTGGGGGGAAGAGTGCACAGGGTGCAAAAACGTATTCTATGGGGGAAATGATACAGCTAGATCATCTCTCAGTTTTCAGTCAGTCAAACAAGATCAATGAAGAAGATTGAGTGGTGTAAAAACCCTAGCACGACGCACAAGTCCCTCAGCAACGATCGAGCAAGAGATCTCCCCTCGCCATCTGGGTAAATTAAAAATTGCTAAAATGAATCTTTGAAAAGGAAAAATGATCTAGTTTTCAAAACCATCTTTCAGACCTTACACAACCCAGAAAAATGCCAAAAAATTGCGTACCACTCCTCGCCATGGCAAAGTTGGCAGGAGTATGCATGTCCAGCGACCGTCCGACCAAGGACAACAACACACCACAAATCTACACACAATTGTAAGGGCCGAACTAACTCGGAAGCAGACCGGCAAAATTCGTGCCCGGCTCCGGCTGACTACGAACAGTTAGCCTAATTCACAACCTAGATCATTGGACTTTTATGCTTGACCATTTCATTGGTGCACGAAAATCAGTCATCGTCGGCCTCGCCATTCGACCGCAACCGGTCTCTGGCGAGGAGGGGCATCTGTAGACGCCAAATTTTCGCACACCTCAGAAAATACCCGTTTTGGATGCACCTCGATTTACGTGCAAAATTTAACAAAAAATTGCTTTAATGTGACCAAGCAGGCTCCACTCCACTCGTCCAAAATTCGGTCCAAGACTGGAGCAGGAAGAGAACCAAATCTCGAGGAACCCCGAAATCATAATGAAACCGGTTTAGTCGAGGAACCGTAGGATTTTTTTTTATCCTTAGGCGTCGCCACGTGTCGCGACGGGATCAACCCACCCCAATTCTCCCAGATCGATTATTTTTGTCAAAAAAAAATTAGTTTTTAAAGGAATTTTGTTTAAAAATCAAATTCTGAGGACCACTTTTCATTTTTATAAGAAAAACACAAAAAAATAATAATAATAAAAAAGAAATAAATATTTTGGACCACCACGCACATGCAAGGTGGCGTGGTGGACAACCCTTTTGGGTCTCCCCATGCCCTCCACGCCTGTCGTGGGTGAGGTCTGCGACAAGCACAAAAAGGGCAGAGAAAGTGAAAGAATAGGGGGGGGAAGACATAACTGAGAGAAACAGAGGGAGAGAGAGAGAGCAGGAGATTGAGATCGAGAGAGAGAGACTGAAGGAGAGAGTAATCGGGGGGAGCGGAAGAGAGTAATCGGTAAAGAGGGAACTGGAGAGAGAAAGAAGGAGAAGGAAAAAAGATACAGGAGAGAGACAGCAGCAGCAACTGCTGCTGTCAACGTGACAGAAAAGGGGAGAACAAAAAAAAGGAAAGAAAAAAAGAAAAAGGAGGGAGATTTTGGGAGAAATCGGAGGAAGAAGAGAGGGAGATCAAGAGAGAGATTTAGAGAGAACAAAGATTGAGAGAGGGAACTGAGAGGGAGAGGGCACTAAAGAGTCAGAGAAGGAGGGAACTGTTAGAGAGAGTGAGACAGATTGGGAGAGAGAGCTGGTCGAGAGAGAGAGCAGAGAGGGAGAGAGAGGCTGAGAGATTAACCGAGAGAAACAGAGAGAGTGAGAGAGTTGAGATCGAGAGAGAAACAGTTAGAGAGAGAAGCCGTGAAGAAGAAGAGAAGAAGAAAGGAAGAGAAGAAGAAAAAAAAAGGGGCTAAAAACATCTGATTACAGACGTTGAGAGGGGAGGAAGAAGAGGCAAGGAAGGAAGAAAAAAAAAAAAGAGGTACGTCTGCAACTGACGTCGTGGAGAAGAAGAAGGGAGGAGGAGAGAGAAAAAAAAGTTTTTTTTTGTTTTGTTTTTGTTTTAAAAAAAAGGAAAACAGGAAAATAAAACGTTAAAAAAAAATAGGGAAGAAAAAGTTAAAATTTTTTTTTCTTTTTTTGTTATTTGTACTATTCCATTTTTTTCCTCCCTTTCAAAAACAGTTTTGCATAGTCCCAAAGATATTTGGTTCTCTCCACTTGGACACGGAGTGGGGCTCACTTGTTGCTTCCACAACACATCGACGCGTGAAAGGGGGAGATTTCTCGCGATTGAGCCACGGGCTTGTGCCGACTAGGTGATAGTCCCTATCTCATCTTTTATTTTCTTCCACTATTGAACTCATATCTCATGTGATGAAATAACGATATAACGGTGCTTTAATGATTCAATGCAATTTTGCATGCAATTTTGACGATAAAAATGCGGCAAATGTAAATTTCATTTCATATGATTTTTAGCATGTATTACGTGATATATGTTAGTTTTGCATGAAATAATTAATGACATGCATGCATGACACATGATGTTTACGTGAACATGTGTTAAAATCTTCGCATTAAATGTTTTGCATGATGGATTTTTATATAAAATTGATGCATGCGTGAAATAAACAAGCATGTGATAACGTGGTATTTTTCATATGGAGCATAGTACATCTTTTTCCACATGAGTTAGTATCACCATTTTTGCCATGTTTAATATGATGGATATCATGCTTGCGACTTCATCGTTCTTTGCAAATGCATTTTTGCCAAATGAGCATAACTTGCTCCCCCATTTTTGAGTTTAATACTTCGAATCGTAAGTTGCTTGTTTACAAATTTCAAATAATTCGCGAGTTATATTAGTGTTTTGATTATCTTGTTAGTTTGGGTTTGAAACACTTAATAAGCCTCTGAATAAGCTATTTTGGGTCTGCGGGCCCATCCCTTCGTGGTGGGCCCACGTGCCTTCCTTCCTTTTCCCAATTTTCAGCCTTCGGGCTCTCTATCTGTTGCTATGAGCTTAACGACTCATTTCTCGAACATGAGCCTAAGGACCCACCTCCATGCTAGCCCCACGGGCCTAGGTCCATTTTTCTAGGGCCCAACACCCATCACCATCACTCGGGCCATTAGAACCTATTTTCTTCCTTGTGGGTCCAAGAACCCACATCCTCTCATGTCGGGCCTAAGGGCCTGATAACTTGCCAAACCCTAAAAATAAACAATAATAGAGATTAAGGTCTCTAGCTTAGTTGGCCCTAGGGTTAGGCTCTGCGTGTTTGTAGCTTTAGGTTGCATTAGCATAGGATTGTGTGTTATTTTTGAGGGTGTGTAGGGTTTCATTCGCTGTGAAATTCCTATTCTACCCTCACCTTTGTTTTATATGTCTTCTTCTAGATGCATCACATTTAGCTTAGGGATTCTCATGTATATAGGGTCAGAACATCCTTAATCAGATTAGGAATCTTTAGATACCTTCGTGCGATACTAGAGCATAGGACATGCATCATTCGCGTCTCACCGACGCTCGTATTTTTTGGGCACACGTGCATTGTGTGATCCCCTTTTGTCTCTAGGTACATCCTATGTTGGACGTGATCCCTCTTTCAGATTCACGCCTAAGGGCTGAATCTGCCTTTCATCGTCTTTGAGATTCATGCCTACGGGCTGAATCTGCTATCATCATCTTTGACTCTCAGCTTTCGTCGTCTCTGAGAGTCGCTACTATCGTCATCTTCGGGACACTCTACTTTCGTCGTCTTTGAGAGTCCTAACACTCATCGTCTTTCAGATCCATGCCCAAGAGCGTCCATGGATCTGTCTTTGAGATTCTCCACTTTCGTCGTCTTAGAGATTCTCTATTGTCGTCGTCTTTGAGGTTCATGCCTAAGGGCTGAACCTGCCTACTGTCGTCTTCGGGACACTCTGCTTTCGTCGTCTTTGAGAGTCCCAACTTTCATCATCTTTCAGATTCACGCCCCGTAGCGTTAATGAATCTGTTTTCGTCATCCTTTAGATTCATGCGCAGTAGCGTCAATGAATCTGTTTTCGTCCTCTTTCAGATTCATGCCCTGTAGCGTCAATGAATCTATTTTCGTCTCCTTTCAGATTCACGCCCCGTAGCATTAATGAATCTGTTCATCGTCTCCTTTCAGATCCACGCCCCATAGCGTCAATGGATTTGCTTTTCGTCATCCTTCAGATTCATGCCCGGTAGCGTCAATAAATCTGCTCATCGTCTCCTTTCAGATCCACGCCCCGTAGCGTCAATGGATCTGCTTTTCGTCATCCTTCAGATCCACGCCCCGTAGCGTCAATTAGTCTGCTTATCGTCACCCTTCAGATTCACGCCCCGTAGCGTCAATGAATCTGCTTTCGTCGTCTTTCAGATTCACGCCCAGTAGCGTCAATGAATCCGTTTTCGTCCTCTTTTAGATTCACGCCCCGTAGCGTCAATGGATTTGCTTTGGTCTCCTTTCAGATTCACGCCCTGTAGCGTCAATGAATCTGCTCATCATCTCCTTTCAGATCTATGCCCCGTAGCGTCAATGGATCTGCTAATCGTCTCCTTTCAGATCTGCTGATCCCTCAGTGTATGGTGCATACAACACCATATCACATGTTTGAGTGTACGTGTACACATTGCACGTATCACACCCCCTGTTTGCGCGTGGATACAAAGTACGTCCATGTCACTGTGATCTTAGCACGTAGGCCTACCGATGGTACGCGTCGCTTCCTTTGTGGCATTCAGACAGATGGATGTATGCATCTTTCACCCCAGAACTATTTGATCATAACACGTAGATTTAGGGGGCTTACTTACTGTAGTGCAGTTGTTTTTGTGTATGTAGCATAACGTAGTATCGATCATATATTTCCCTAAAAGTCTTTAATTGCGAAGTAGAGGTCGTCCTCACGGACGGGCGGTTGTTGGGTGCCTAACACCTTCCCAACCCGTACCTAGATCCCCTTATCCATTATCTCTGTACCTCAGACCATCTACTTTGGATTATCGCCATGGTTTTCTTGGAAAACTAGATTTAGGTCGATTTTCCAAAATCTCGGGTCTCGATTACCATAAATCAGGTGGCGACTCCTTACATATCACATTCATAACCCTTCTGAGGTGGGCGAATCCAACTTATGCGTCCCGCACGTGAGAGTCTCTCTCGCAGCGTGGTGCAGCCGGATTCTGGCTCCACCCTCTCCTGAATAAGAAAATAGTTAGTTCAGTTTTTATAAGAAAAAATAGAAAAGATAAGTACATTAGTGTAAATGATCTGACCTCTGCTTCTGTTATCTCAACGAACGGAGATAACAAGGTGGTTTTACCTATTCTTGTTTGCATACCTCAGTGCTCGAGAGGGCTTAGGTGGATTGTTCATGCTCTGGGAGATTTTTGTATATCTCGCTTTGAGAACTTTTCCATACTAATGGTTGGGCTACAACTATTCCTCATTTGAAAAGAACTTAGCATCTAATGGGGAATGACCATAATTGAGATGATGCATCCTTTTTTGAAGGAATGTGCAAAAATTATGATTGACGAGTCATGCTGATGATGCGTCCTTATTTGAAAGAGCGTGAGAGGATGATGGTTAACGGGTCGTACCAATTTTATAAGTGGAACCTCCTCGTGGGCGGAGTTCCCTCGTATCTCTCCTTACTTAGAAGGAGTTTTGAAAAGAGATTGATTAACGAGTCGTGCTGGTTTTTGTAAAAGAAACCTCCTCGTGAGCAGAGTTTTGGCATTTCTCTCCTTATTGGAAGGAGTTTTGAAAATATTGACGTGTCGTGCCGATTTTGCTTGAATTCTCTACGAATTGATCAGGCTGCTAATCGCAGAGTTTTCCATCGTTTTGAATTGGGAAGATTTGCCATCCCAAATACTATATAATATTATATAGCGTACTATGGAGCTATGCTAGAAAGCATGCTCCTTCAGAGACACGCTACATTGATACTATTTTGACGATAACAACGTGTTTTTGTTTTGAAGGTTTACTATTTATTGCTTTTCGAAAAGAATTACAATGCTTGAACGCACTATATATCTTTGAACAATGATTCGTAAAGAGTTTAAGAGTATTGAGTATATACCTGAGTGCTTCCTGAATTTGATCAGAGATTTGGGCAGAGGGTCGTTACTGTTTCTCTTATTTTCTAGTTTCGATAGGTTTCTCTGACCGATTCCTAATCGATTTCCTGTTCTCGTCCCGAAGGCAGCAGGTGGCCTTCGAAGAGATTATCGAACTTTGGAACTAGGAAGTGTACGTGACTTGAAGACAATCGTACACGAAATTCAAAAATTTGAGAGTGGATCGAACTCTGAATGAAAACTTTCTCGAGATTCAGAAAATGACAGTGAAAAATGGATCTATGACCAAAATGAACTCCAAGGTGTTTCTGAGATCTAAAGAAAATGGAAAACCCTCTTGAGATTCAGAAGTTTCAAATGCAAATGAACTTTGAATGTTAAACAAAGAGGGATGGGGTTCTATTTATAGAACCAGACCCTGGTTCTGAGTGCATCTTCAATATAGATCTTAAGGATCTGTGTAGATCCCTGGGATCTATGCTAGGTTAGTTTCTACATGGTAGCCTCCTAGCAGAGGCGATTTTGCCTGTTTGTGGGGCCCTATACAGTTTTTTGGGTCATTTCGTGTCTTCTGGGTGTTCCGAGTTCATTTTTCGGATCTTTCGGAGTTCATTCTGTGTTTTCTAGACAATCTGAGTGTATTTTTAGGGGTTTCCAGACCTTTATTAAGAGTTTTCAGAGGTTTGCGGGGAGTTCCTGAGGCTCTGGCTCAAGTCTTAACTCTTTCGCCTCATTTCGACTCTTTTGGGTTCCATTTTCAGACTCTCTTTAGTTGGTTTTGACAGAATCACTGAGATGCTCTGAGTGAACCAAATTTATGTGTCTATAAATGCCCCTCTTTGGCAGAGGTCTATTAGCAGGTCAAATACCAAAGCCAAGACAACACAAATTTGTTGTGCTTAGAAGATTGTGACTAGTGCTGGGAGCGAGGTACTGTGATCTTACGACCTAAGAGAAGATTAGTCAATTTATGCTTAAAGAAATAGCCAAGTTGTTTTTCTGCGCTGAGAAAGATGCCGAAATATTTTTCTGCCCTGAAGATAGCCTAGGTAACGATGTTACGAACGAAGCCGACCTAATGTTCTTCAATTGGAAAATGTTCCGCTGACTTTTCTTGGAGAAATTTACTGTCGTTTCTTATGATGAAATTGCCCTATTTTGTCTCTATTCGGAGGTCTTTGTGCCTACGTTAGTTTGATTTAGTGTTTTTCACTTGTGCTCAGTGATTATGCCAAGTCTTTTAAAATTTGTATCTTGTTAGGAGTGAGGTATTGTGATCCTACAGCTCAAGAGAAGCTTAGTCAATCTATGCTTGAAAGAATAGCTAAGTTATTTTTCTGCACCGAGAAAGGTGCCAGAATGTTTTTCTGACCTGAAGATAGTTTAGGTTGCGGTATCAACGAATGGAATTGACCTAATGTTCTTCAATTGAAAAACATTTCACTGACTTTCCTTGAAAAAATTTACTTTCGTTTCTCAAGATGAACTTGTTATATTTATTCTCTATTTGGAGGTGTTTGTGCCTACGCTAGTTTGATTAAAGTTTTAGCTTACTGCCCTTATCACGGTCTCATCCAGGATTTCTTGCTCAGGCGTACTCTCGTACAGAAGCTATCTCTATTCTTCAGTCCTCAATGCTGTGACGTTTAATTGAGATCTGTGGTTTAGTCAAGATCACTGGTCGATCTTTAGCTGACTAGGCATTGTCTGATGCTTACTTTATCCAGATCCTCATATGATCGTGGTTTTTCTTGATTCTGAACTACGATGGTTTATTTGTTGTTTTGAGACTTTAGGTTCTCTCTTGCTTTGAGGGTAGAACTTCTGTGGTTCTTTTGTTAATTTTTGGAGACGTTGGAGTCTTCTTTGTTTATTTCAAAGGTATTGGGAGACCTTTGCAAGTTTGTCTTGATTGATGGTGGGAGACTTCTGGGTCTCTTGTGTTGTCTCGGCTTATATTTTTGCTCGAACGGTGAGTTCTGTTGGAGCTAAAAACTTTGGGTCTCTTTGTTGATCTTCAGAGGTATTGAAGGACCTTCGCAGAAGACTTGAGACTTTATGGTCTCATTATGTTGATTGCTTTGCCTCGGCTTACATGCTTACTATGACGACGAGTCCTGTAGAGATTTCGGGATCTCTTTAATCTTTGGAGGTACATGCGGACCTTCGCGGGAGATTCTTTCTTTGCTAAAAAGAGAGAATTCAGGGTCTCTTGTGTTTCTCTCGACTTACATTTTTGCTGGAACAGCGAGTATGGAGACGTTTGGAGTTTTCTTTGTTAATCATCGGAGATATTGACGGACCTTCGCGGGAGATTCTTTCTTTGCTAAAGAGAGAGACTTCAGGGTCTCTTGTGTTGATCTTTGGAGGTATTGAAAGACCTTCGCGGAAGATTTAAGACTTCAGGGTCTCTTGTGCTTTGGAGGTATTGACGGACCTTCAGAAGTTTTTGATTTGTCTCTAAAATCAATAAATTTTGTGTTCCGATTTGCTTGCTATGGAACAGCTGGCCCATGCACTGGGCAGGGCTTGTTTCTTGAAATGAGAGCTTTGCGTGATCTATTGTTGAACTTTGGATGTATTGAAGGACCTTTAGAAGTTTATTCTTGATTTCCAGAGACTTCTGGGTGTCTTGTGTTGAGCTACAGAGGTAAAGACGGACCTTCAGAAGCGACAAGCTCTGAAATTAGCTGATTTCGAGAACCAGAGAGACGTCGAGGTCTCTTTTGCTGAACTTCAGAGGTATTGAAGGACCTTCAGAAGTTTGTTCTTAATTTTGAGAGACTTCTGGGTATCTTCTGTTGAGCTTTGGAGGTAAAGACGGACCTTCGAACGCATCGGGCTCTGAAGTTAGCTGATTTCGAGAACCGGAGAGACGTCGAGGTCTCTTTTGCTGAATTTTAGAGGTATTGGAGGACCTTCGGAAGTTTGTTCTTGATTTTGAGAGACATCTTAGTCTCTTGTCTTGAGCTTTGGAGGTAAAGACGGACCTTCGGAAGCATTGGGCTCTGAAATTAGCTGATTTCGAGAATCAGAGAGACGTCGGGGTCTCTTTTGCTGAACTTTGGAGGTATTGGAGGACCTTCGGAAGTTTATTCTTGATTTTGAGAGACTTCTGGGTCTTTTGTGTTGAGCTTCGGAGGTAAAGACAGACCTTTGGAAGTGTTGGGCTCTGAAATTAGTGAATTTTGAGAACCGGAGAGACGTCAGGGTCTCTTTTGCTGAACCTCGGAGGTATTGGAGGACCTTTGGTGTAACACCCCGACCCCGGATTCCAATGGTCCGGCCCACTTTTCAAGTCGAATCCATGACCCAGGCCTCGGAGCGATACTGGGGGTGAAAAGGGATTTTCTAATACTTAGTTGAACACTATGTAAAACCTATAATTCTCTGGGTTTAGTCTTTACTAATTACCTTGTTTGAGTTTAAACACTTACGTCTTCAAACCTAATGGTTAAGGACAAACTATTTTAAATAGTTGTTGTCAGAGTTATTGCATCAGTGGTGAAGATCAAGCCATTACTCCCTAACCAAAATTCAGCTTGCTATGGGGTCAAATTCTCTGGAAACTAGACAAACAGTCCCAAAACTCCTATGTTTTGACCCAAAGCTAGTTCTCTACAGTTTTACACAGAAACTATATTAAACTCAAATTATCGCAAAAAATCTAGATTTTCCCGCAACCATGGTCCAACTTAAGGTAGTCTAAAAGTTACCTTTCTAGGTTCGGTTTATGATGGGACTTTCTAAGGTTCAACTTCAGGGTCTAATGAAAAACATTTCAGAAGGCATAACATTCATTTAACACATACATCATAATGAAAACATTAAATCAAAACTATCATGCCATTGAATTCTTTCAAAACATATCATAAGTATTTATCATTGTACCAATTCAAACTAAACTAACTAATCATAGATAAATCAAATCATTGTTATCAATAAAACAAAGAAATAAATCAATTTCCCATATCCTATGTGATCTAAATTTATCTTCATCTGTCTCAGGTTCTTGGCACGCACTTCTAGTTCTTCACTTTCTTTTCAAGTTCTCTAGTAAAACTTCATGTCTTTCTTCTTGTTCCTGTAGGGGGTAAAAACGTAGGGTAAGCAAGGCTTAGTAGGCACAACCAAAACATCGGTTGATGACTTGACACCTTTTTCAGAAAACCACAAGCTTTTTGCCACAAAAACCCATTCCAAACGATGCTCTTGAAATCCACTTTGAAAATCCTCACAACATACTCTTCTTTTCAAAACTAATCAACCACTTAGGGATATTCTCTCAAAATATACTTTTCGAAAACACTTTTGAAATCAATTTTGGTGTTAGCCATAGAAAACATGACTATTTTTGAAAACCAACAATTTCTTATCTTCAATGAAATAAACCAGATATAATAGTATTAATAGATGTAACTGCATTATTATATATATATATATATACTTTACTCACATATTCATATTATAGTATTTATATTATTAGTAATATTTCTACTTTTCGTAAAGGCTAATACGGAAGCCAACCAAATCCGGATATACCTCACATGCGGAGAAGTCACTACGATAGGGGTCACTAAGACAACTGACGATTTAAATGTTTTATTATCATCTTTCACCTCTCTTGCGGAGTGCCACTAAGGCTTAAGTCACTAAGATAATTGTCACTAAGACCATGATTTATTTTTAAACCTCTCATCTTCTACTTTAACTTCGTAGTAGCTTCTTAAATCTTTCACTCATGATCACACAACCCAAAAACCATGCTATTTTATGCAAGAAAACTTTTGAAAAGCAACAAATAATTTTTATAAAATCAATTTGAAAACTTGCATCTAAACTAATCGAGAAAATGGTGAATTTTGAAAAAAACAAGTTTTAAAGATGGTGGTTCTCCCTACCTTTTTTGCTTAAATTCCACGAGGCTTTGACTTGCTTCTTCTAGCTTTAAGAACTCCAAGCTTTCTTCAAAAACTTGCAGGGTTTTATTCTTTTTCAAACTTGGGTTTGAAGAAGATGAAGAGAGATTAAGAGAGAGAGAGAGAGAGAGAGAGAGGGAAAGAGAGAAATCAGCCGGGGTTTAGGTTTTTGTCTTCTTCTTCTTCTTCTTTTTTTTTTTTAAGTTGAAGTAGGTTTTTCGTGTGGGAAAGGGGGAACACGACCAGGCCCTATTTAGAGGGTTCGGCCTCCCCTAATCCCACCCCCAAAAGGTTTCTAAAACCTATCCTAATCCTATCCCTAATCCAACTTTATCTCTAACTCTTAATTATACTTTTTATTTTTATTTATCTTAACTAACTTATTTATTTATCTACTAATTTAATCCTCTTGTATGGGCCGTTACATTAGAGGATAATATTTTAATTATTTTAGATGTCTAGGATTAAGTAACTTTTAGATAACTTTAATATAATAGTCTAGATTTATTCCTTGTTCATCAAGGTTTAGTATTTATCATTATTTAAAAAGAATATGCTAGCAATTATCTTAAAATTAGTAATTATCCAATTTTTAGAAAAATTACTAAACTTTAGGTGTTTATATAAATTAGGAAGTTTAGATTTTTGGGAAACTAATTTCCTACTAATTAGGTGGTGCATAAGGGCAGCCCTTGTGCCTACATTTTTTACAAGTGAGGCCCACCACTTGGTCACCCCTTATCATGTTTTATTAATTACACCTAACCACCTCATCTCATTTCATTTCATTTTTCACTTTGATTTCATTTCCATTTTCATTTCTAATTTCTCATTTCTAATTTTTCATTTCATTTCTAATGTACTCTTAATGTTTCAATATGAAACTAACCTAATGGTTTATTCCATCATTTTCAACTCTAAGTTTCCGTCTTATGGCTTAGAAGTGTCCACTAACATTTCTAGCTCCGAAATGTTCATTTCTAGGTTCATTTCATTTCTACGTGACTCGTGGCATTTCTATGTTTTAGAAACTTCTAGAAATGATTAGTGTTTGTGATTATTCTAAGTTATAAGTTGGTTCCTACATTGAATGTAGGTCAACATAACCCTAATTTTCATTTCATTTCTCTGGTTTTCCAAACCCAAGGTTTATTTCTAAGGTTTTATAGCTCATTTCTATAGGATAACCCTAATCTCTCTCTCAAAGAGATTTTGAAACATTTGGTTTTGTTTTGAAAAATATTTTGAAAACATGTTTTGGAAAAAATCATGCAAAACTCATTTTGCAAAACATTTTTGAACTCATTTCATACTTATATACAGTCCATGTATATAATCTCATGCATTGTGGATGATTTTTGGCAAAACCTTGTTTTTCGATACTCATAGGTTTCCTTCCTTGTGTTTACACATTTTTAACACTTATTGGGCCTATTTTGGGTCCATGGGCCTTAAGCCTATGCTTAAGTTTATGTGAAAAAATCTAGGGTGTTACATTCGAAAATTTGTTCTTGACTTTAAGAGACTTCTAGGTCTCTTGTGTTGAACTTTGGAGGTAAAGACAGACCTTCGGAACCATCGGGCTCTGAAATTAGCTGATTTCGAGAACCGAATAGACATCAGGGTCTCTTTTGCTGAACTTCAAAGGTGTTGGAGGACTTTCGGAAGTTTGTTATTATCCTGAGGATAATGATAGTTCCTCTAGTGATGATTTTAGCGTTGGCGATCTTTGAGAAGGATATCTGCGGAGAAGAAAGGAAGAATCCTCATTAGATTTAGGATTTCAGATTCCTGTTTTTCCCTGCTTTTTAATGTTCAATATACCCTGCTTGTCACTTTAAATTTAATGAAAGATGATGGATTTTCTGGAACCCTTGTGTGTTTTTCATGAATTTGTTTTGAGTATTTCAAAGGTGGGTAATTATTAGTTCTTGGTTTTTTGTGTAAGAACTGGGTTTAGACCTTGGTTCTTGATTCCAAGATCTATTTTGTTTTTTGGGTCTTAGTTTAGGCGAAGACTTTGCTTTTGATGTGTAGTGGACTCTTTTTTTTTCAAGCCCACTATTTTGAAGCTTCAGGGTAGTTTCTGTGATGAAGTCTCTGGTTTTTGGAAACTTTAGATGGTTATTGTATGACTAAAGCAGTTCCAAGGAGGTACATTGTACATGTTTAAAGCCATAAATCTTGAAAAGTTAGTTTTCTTTAACAAAGATTTAGTAAATGACTACAAAGTATTTAAATGAGTATTCTGAATTAGAGTTCTGAGCTCACGGTTGAATCCAGAACAATCCAAATGGTTAAAGATGACCCTAAGTAGGGTTATAGTAATAGACTTTTTGAAAAAAACTTAACTTTCTTCGAAAAAGTCATTAGGAAATGACTTAGAAACACATCAAGAGTGTTTCGGATCGAAGAACGGAGCTCGCAGTTAGATTTGGAATGGTCGAAAATGGTTAGGGGTGACCCAAAATAGGGCAAGGATAGCCCAGAGTAATCTGGGGGGTTAGCCCACAAGCAAAAATGGTTAGGGGCAACCACAAAGGGGCTGGAGAGGGCTGACACATGCGCCTGGCACATGCCAATTTCTCAAAGCATGTTGAAGGTGCGCGCGTATCTTAAACTGCCGCCGAGTGTAGGACCCTCTATATAAGGCCTGCACTCGAGCTAATGGGTCATTTAAGACCCGATTCGACCTGTTTTCCCCCCTTTTCTTCTCTTTCTTTAGGCTCTTTGAGCCTTTTTCGAGTTTCTTAAGTGAAGCTTTTGCGCTTTTTCTTCACAATAGTGAGATGTACACCACGCAATGAAGTGGGAACCTTTGCGCTCCCTAATGCGAACCTCCTGTACGGTGGCGATCACACGAATAGGGATTTCGGCTTGCTGAAGAGGGTGGATGACCATCTTAGGGTCTATGCACGCAGACTTGAGGAAAAAACCGCTTCCTCTTCTTTTGTCTTTGTTTTTATTGATTGCCTGCTCTTTGTACAACCTGCGCACATTATAAAACATAGAAAACTTAGTATTCTCTACATATGCTTTTGTTTTTGTTAGAATAAGACCCCACACTCTAGATGTAGAGGTTCTCCCAAGCACATATATGATTGGTGGATGAGAATTCGCAAGAACTCGAATATCTCGACCTAGATGTCGACTTTTAAGTTGGTCCCATTTATCGAGTCGCTTCGTCATCGTAATGATAACATTTTGACGATTACTCTGTTGGAGAGATGGGTCGATGAGACCAATACTTTTCACTTACCTGAGGGTGAGTTTGGCATTACTCCCCTAGATTTTTATATGATTACCAGGATTCCAATTGGACATCGAAACCGGTTCCCTTGGAAGCATGACTATACCAGGGAGTCTCTGAGAGAGCTTTCTGGTCCACTCTTCACGAATGATCTGTTAGACGGGAACAATTACATCGATGTGGGAGGACTTTTTCGCGAGTATTCAGGTCTGGTTCCTGATAATAAGCCTTTTCCTTGCTCCAACAATGCTTATATCCTCCGCGCATTTCTTACTTATTTGATAACACAAGTGATGTTTACCTCAGAAAATACTAAGATTAAGGCGGGCCATGTGAAGGCGGTTGAGGATTTGACGCGTATTGCCAATGTTGACTGGGGGAGCGTGATGCTATCCTTCTTGTACCTTACCTTTTTCTCAGGTGTCTCAAGTTGCGTATCAGACCATTGGCGGCTACTGGCCAATCTTGGTGGTATGATCCCGATCTCTGCTTTTGATTTTGATTGTAGAATGCTAGCCTTGGGGCTTAGATTTTTGTTCTCTTGATGTAGTACTGGTGCAACGAGTATCTGACCATAGGCAATCCCATCTTAAATGAGAATGGTCCTCCTCTATTTCCCCGGATGGCTCGGTGGGATAGGTCGGTGTTGATTGTCACACAGACCGGTGTGACGATGAGTAACCTTGTTTCTTTCTACGTGGATTTGGAGATGTCTACCATCGCTGGGTTAAACTTCTTCGCTTTTCCTTCGCGATTTGATTTATATTGGCAATTTGCCTTATGTTTGCTTTGATTTGCCAGACACATATAGAGCCTTTGACCATTTCTCCTCAGAGATAAGAGGCTATTTTCTTGAAGATGCAGGCGCTTTCATAGACTCGGTACCTTTTGAAGGACCGAATTACGTTACTTGGTACTTGGGTGAGCGCTATGGATTCCAAACCGGCCGACCTTATGCCATTCCTGTAGTTCCTCTGTCTCCCACTGGATTTCTTCAGATTCTTTACGCTAATATTGAAAATGAAGTGAATCAGTTCCCATAGATGATCTGTATGATATGGGCACGCAAGGAGAATATTTGGCTTGGTGGAGGAGCGTGACATTTCCTTTGTTGTGTCCTCCGCAGGGTCAAGGGACAAATGTCACATTTGTCGGAGTCGAGGCGAATCGTAGACGACCAGTGAGTTCTGTTTTTGCTTCAGAACTTACTTTCCTCACTTGCACTTATTTTGACGTGCTCCTTTTGACTTTTCAGGCAGTACGATGGGTCAGGCCATCGAACCCTATGAGGCAGCCTGGCCNGTATGATCCCGATCTCTGCTTTTGATTTTGATTGTAGAATGCTAGCCTTGGGGCTTAGATTTTTGTTCTCTTGATGTAGTACTGGTGCAACGAGTATCTGACCATAGGCAATCCCATCTTAAATGAGAATGGTCCTCCTCTATTTCCCCGGATGGCTCGGTGGGATAGGTCGGTGTTGATTGTCACACAGACCGGTGTGACGATGAGTAACCTTGTTTCTTTCTACGTGGATTTGGAGATGTCTACCATCGCTGGGTTAAACTTCTTCGCTTTTCCTTCGCGATTTGATTTATATTGGCAATTTGCCTTATGTTTGCTTTGATTTGCCAGACACATATAGAGCCTTTGACCATTTCTCCTCAGAGATAAGAGGCTATTTTCTTGAAGATGCAGGCGCTTTCATAGACTCGGTACCTTTTGAAGGACCGAATTACGTTACTTGGTACTTGGGTGAGCGCTATGGATTCCAAACCGGCCGACCTTATGCCATTCCTGTAGTTCCTCTGTCTCCCACTGGATTTCTTCAGATTCTTTACGCTAATATTGAAAATGAAGTGAATCAGTTCCCATAGATGATCTGTATGATATGGGCACGCAAGGAGAATATTTGGCTTGGTGGAGGAGCGTGACATTTCCTTTGTTGTGTCCTTCGCAGGGTCAAGGGACAAATGTCACATTTGTCGGAGTCGAGGCGAATCGTAGACGACCAGTGAGTTCTGTTTTTGCTTCAGAACTTACTTTCCTCACTTGCACTTATTTTGACGTGCTCCTTTTGACTTTTCAGGCAGTACGATGGGTCAGGCCATCGATCCCTATGAGGCAGCCTGGCCTCCATGATTATAGGCCTAGAGAGGGTTTGTATTCGCCTCCTCTTCCTTAGGATTTTGACGTGTAAATCCCGGATAGAGATCCTTACCATGTGCATATTAGCAGACCTACTGATGAGGCGTTATTCGGGCTTCCTCTAGATGATGACTTCCCTTATGTAAGTTTTTTATCTCTCTCTTGCATTTCTGTTTTGCTTTAGTAGATGTGACCAACTTATTTTCCTTTGTTGATGGCACGTGAGCCTATAAAGGAGGCCCTTCGGATGGTGTCCAGTCAACGCTAATATATCCAGGGTGTGGTTCCCGAGCTGAGCGAATTGTGGGATGAGGTCATTTGGCGGGAGCTATCTCAGGATAACGACAGAGCTGAGATTGAATTCCTTAGAGAGATCCTTGAGGATTTTGATATCGATCCTGATGTGAGTTTTTCTTGACTATACTTTTGCATTTTATATTACTTATTTGATTGACTGTCTATTTTCGTGATTCGCAGACAGGTGAGCAGGCTTCTACATCTAGCACGTTGCCTCTGACTCATATAGAGCCTTTGACCATTTCTCCTCAGAGATAAGAGGCTATTTTCTTGAAGATGCAGGCGCTTTCACAGACTCGGTACCTTTTGAAGGACCGAATTACGTTGCTTGGTACTTGGGTGAGCGCTGTGGATTCCAAACCGGCCGACCTTATGCCATTCCTGTAGTTCCTCTGTCTCCCAGTGGATTTCTTCAGATTCTTTACGCTGATATTGAAAATGAAGTGAATCAGTTCCCATAGATGATCTGTATGATATGGGCACGCAAGGAGAATATTTGGCTTGGTGGATGAGCGTGACATTTCCTTTGTTGTGTCCTTCGCAGGGTCAAGGGACAAATGTCACATTTGTCGGAGTCGAGGCGAATCGTAGATGACCAGTGAGTTCTGTTTTTGCTTCAGAACTTACTTTCCTCACTTGCACTTATTTTGACGTGCTCCTTTTGACTTTTCAGGCAGTACGATGGGTCAGGCCATCGATCCCTATGAGGCAGCCTGGCCTCCATGATTATAGGCCTAGAGAGGGTTTGTATTCGCCTCCTCTTCCTTAGGATTTTGACGTGTAAATCCTGGATAGAGATCCTTACCATGTGCATATTAGCAGACCTTCTGATGAGGCGTTATTCGGGCTTCCTCTAGATGATGACTTCCCTTATGTAAGTTTTTTATCTCTCTCTTGCATTTCTGTTTTGCTTTAGGAGATGTGACCAACTTATTTTCCTTTGTTGATGGCACGTGAGCCTATAAAGGAGGCCCTTCGGATGGTGTCCAGTCAACGCTAATATATCCAGGGTGTGGTTCCCGAGCTGAGCGAATTGTGGGATGAGGTCATTTGGCGGGAGCTATCTCAGGATAACGACAGAGCTGAGATTGAATTCCTTAGAGAGATCCTTGAGGATTTTGATATCGATCCTGATGTGAGTTTTTCTTGACTATACTTTTGCATTTTATATTACTTATTTGATTGACTGTCTATTTTTGTGATTCGCAGACAGGTGAGCAGGCTTCTACATCTAGCACGTTGCCTCTGACTCGTCGTCGGCGTCGCTAGGATGTGCCAGGATGGAGTTTCGCTTCTCCCTTTTTAACCTGTTTTAACTTTTCCTTGCACATTTGAACTCATTCGATGGATGCACATATATTTTTAGATTCTATATGTGAATGTATATACGCATATATATTTTTGAACTTTTATATGCTAATACTTTGTTTTGAATGCATGTATATATCTTGAGATTCTATATGCTGATGTTTTATTTGAATGTATGCATATATTTTGAGATTCTATATGCTGTTGTATGATGAACTGAAAGGACATTTGTTTCTGGGACTGCCCTCAGTCGTCTAACTTAAGTAGTATTGAGTACCATCCCAGTGTCCTAGAGCTTTCATCATAGGCTCCCAAAAAATAAAATTTTAAAGACAAAACACTTTTTATTATTTTTTGAAGATTTTTGAAAAACGTTAAATAAGCACGATAAAACGCGGATCTTAGCGATGATGATTGAGGAAGATATCGTGTCCAAAGATTTCTACCGACCACTTATGAAGATATGCGTTTCATCTATTTGGAATGACGCGAGAGTACTTTCCTTGTTGCACTTCAATTTATCTCGTTAGGTGTCATTTGAGACTATCGAACCCTTGGATAGAGATATGAGCTTCTGACTTTACCACTTCTGATGAGTGATGTCTGTCCTGCCCCTTGCTTGCAAGTTTAGATGCTTTGACCAGATTCTTGCCATGGGATGAATCTTCTCTGGAGATGTTGGAACCTGCAAAAGACGATAAAGTTTTTCCAAGTCTTGATTTTTCTCACTACGATTTCTATTTTTATCTCTTCTTCAATTTTTGAAGTTCATCACCCTTGTTCTCTACTATGGGTTTTTGTTGCCTTCGAGACTTAGGGAGGACTTTGATTAGGTTGTAGTGAGGTTTAGGATTGGCTAGAAAGAAGGATTAAGGCACTAAGCTCATTCTTTTTCTTTTTCTAAGTTCTCTCCCTATATTTTTGTTTGTCTCTGCTTTTTTATGAGAGACATTTTTCTATTTTTCTTATCCCTATTTTGGATTGAGGGATGTTTCTGTTTTTGTTGTATCCCTGTTTTTGATTTAGGGATACTTTTGATTGCCCCTGTTTTTATTGAGGGATTTTTTTTGAGTACCTGCCCCTTGATTGGGAACAAGTTTTTGTTGTAGCATCTGCCCCTTGATGTCGGGTGCGAACCTGCTATTTGCTTGATATCTTGCCGCTAGCTTTTAAGGAGTAAGATTTTTGGTAGGGAGATTTTTCTGACATTGAAAGAAAAGGCTTTGGCTCATACTTGGCTTCTAGTGGTATTGATTGTTTTAATTTCTGGTTCCACTCTTTTTGGCTTTTTAGATTCAACAAAAAATGGCCTCTCTTTCTGAGTCTCTAAAGCTTCATCTGCCCCAAGTTTAAAAGTTCGAGTGACTTACTTACGGGTAGTATATCTTGAGTTGATGGACATTTTTAGGTCCCCGGATATCTTCCCCATTCAGATCCATGACGTATATTACCATGCCTGAAAAAATCTTTTTGATGATGTATGGTCCTTCACGATGGCAAATGCTTGTGCCTGTTTTGCACGTGCCACCCTGCGACATTCCTCGGCACTCGTACCTGTGTTGCATTATGCCTATTCACCCACTTTGCTATACGTGCCTATTTTGCACGTCCCTTTTGTGATCTTCTTTGGTTCATGTGCCCGTTTTGCATGTGTTCCTTCTGCGGTAGTCCTGGTACACATGCCTTCTTTGCAAGTGTCACCTCTTATCGGCACGTGCCCATCTTGCACATGCCTACTATGTCTCATTGTGAGCATGCCTGTTTTGCATGTTTTGCATGTCACATCCCTATTACAATAGGCGTTCCTAGTCAGAGTTTGTATATCATCACCTTTTGTCACATATTCCTAGTCAGAGTTCGTATACCATCTTTCCCGTATGCGTGTGCGTGTGCAGTGCTTACACGTGCCATTGCTCTTTTGACATGCGTTCTTAGTCAGAGTTCGCATGTCACCTTTTGTTGCCCGTTTCAAGTGAGAATTCAGTGAAGGGGCAAAATCTCCCTAAGTCAGAAAATAAATCGCAAAGGTGCGCTTTAAGATATCTTTCAAGATATCTCTGCTCATCAGATCCTACAATTTGAGGAAGAGAATAAGAGAGAAATAGGAAAAGATCTGATTAGGAAAAAAAAAAGAAAGGAGAAAGAGATAAAAGAAGGAAAAGAGATGATAGAGAGAGAAGAAAGGGACCTAAGAGAGAGAAAAAAAAAAGAAAGAGAAAGAAGAGGAAAAGAAGAGAAAGAGATAGAAGAGAGACGAAAAAAAATTCAACATAGATCTATGCAAAAACATGATCCATGCAAAAACGTTTTTGCATGAATTATGCAAAAATATTTTTGCAATGACTATGCAAAATCATGTTTCACAGATGATTTAGTATAGATCTATGCAAAAATGTTTCACATAATGATTTAGCATATGCAAAAACATTTTTGCATAAATTTTGTATTTTTTTTTTCGAAAACCATTCTTGACTGGTCTAGTTTCAAAGATCTCAAAAAGTGCTTTCTAAATATATGAATTTTGTCAAAATTCGAATTTTAGTTGAAGAGATATAACATTTTAAAGTTTAAAAATAAAAAAGATAACTACATTTCTCTCTTATACAGCTGTACAAGTTTGAAAAAGACAAAATTGTAATTGACAAATATAATAAGGGTAAAACATGAACATTAAAAAAGAAGGAATGGACTAAATAGATTTAGAAAAGTTTAAAAAGGACTAAACAGATTAAAAAAGCTTTAAAAAAGGTATTTTAGTCTTATTAAAAAATCTTGTGTACTAAATTGATTAAAAAAGTTATATATTGGATGTTTTGGCCATTATCCCTTATTTCTTTCATAAAAGTTTGCAATTTTCCTTTTATAAGGGGAAAATACTGTAAGAAGTACTCCACTGGGTGATGAAAACAAGGATGAATATGAGCCTTAGAGTCTTTGGGGCGCCACAGGAAAAAGGGCCAAAACCAGTTGAGGAGGAAATAGGGACAGTGAGCCTGAATACTGAGAACTGACTCCGGATAATCAAAATCGTCATTGGGTTATCTCGAGAAGAAGTGTGGGCTATGATCAATCCACCGACTTGGTGAAAGCATACCTCAAGGCGAATGGGAAAGCACACTTGGAAGCTGATTAACCATTACAAGGAGTTGAGCAATTAAGAATGAGGATTGAACAAGAAAAAGATAAGGCGAGATACGTATCAGCGATTAGACAAGAAAGGCACTAGTCGTTCCACATGTGTTCTTTACACCCAAGGAACAGGTGCTTGTCAAAAAAAAATCAAACTACCTCTCGCGTAACGAAGAATTTGCGAAAGGATTTCAAATGTGAGGATCAGGTGCTTGATGAGACGGATTCAAGATTACCACTTGCATAGGGAAGAATTTTTCAAAATTCGATTAGACAAAGAGCAACTCTACTCGATTCATATGTGTTTTTCAAATACTCGAGGATCAGGTGCTTGGCGAGACAGACACAAGATTACCTCTCACGTGTTGAAGGATTGTCAGATCATTGAGGCAAAATATCGAGCTTGCGCATCACAAGGAATGTTCTCTTCTAGAGCTAAATCATCAGAGACTGCCAAATGCTGGTCAACTCAAGGTAAACTACGATCGAGGTAAGTCGTTCGACCTTGAAACAAGGGGCAACGAATGCCGACAAAGATTCTAAAAGAGAGGCCTTCTTTCACAGCCAGAATCCAAAAAATGAACCTACGAGCTAAATCATTGCCGCTAGTAACCTAATTTTGAGCCTGAGCCTTTCGCTTGTACCCGAAATTCAAATCTTTCTCCCAACCGATTTGTTTTTTAAGAGTTAAAATCCAATCCAAGGGCAAATGTCCACCCTACTTCTAACATAAATTTGTATAAAAGCAAGGGGCAAAAATAAAGTCCCCAGGAAACTCTAATGTCAAAAATGCAAATCAAGAGGCAAAAAGACAAAGTCCCCCAGAAAGTAAAGTCATTCAAATATATAGGGCAAATAAAAAACATGGTAGAGCCAGAAAAAGTCATGGAGAGAGATACCTAAGAGAGTGAAAAAGTCAATTTTAATTTGAGCATGTACCCCATATTCTAGCATGTCCTAAGACACGCTACCACCTATGAAAGCCCTCTCTGAATCCTGTGAGCAATGAACGCCCTGAGTGGAGAGGAAGAGCGGCGAACTTTCTAAAAAATGCAGAAGATAAAAAAGTCAAGAATAGAAACATAGTATCAAAAATAAAGACTTGAGAAAATTTGATCAGTATTTATCGGATCTCAAACTCAACACGAAGAATATCCATGCGCGGAATAGTCAAACAAGAGGCACGAGAAAGCCAAGCATTCACAAGGGAACAAAAGAGGAATGTATCCCCAATCGAGAAGGTGGTGATATCAGAAACCCATCCCTAAGCAAGGGGCAACCTGATCTCGACGAGATAAAAAAGAGAAGGTTTAAGGGAAAGGGTGATTTGTCTTGAAATACTCAGAAGCTAAGTAACGGTACCTTCACTTGGGGCCAACCAAAGCATTTAGGCGAAATATTAATCCAAATTTTCTAAATTTCAAGTCCTGTGTAGTTTATCAATTTTTCCCCATCTTTTTCTTCAACGATAAAAAGAAAAAAATTGTTTTGATATCAAACTCTTGTCCCGCGGGGAACCTATGATGACAAACTGAGGTCATGTTTTGCATGGCGTTAGTTAGGCAGCTGAGGATAAGTGCGGAGTTACAACGAATAATCTCATTTCAAAATGAACAGACTTTGTTTTCTCTACAAAATGCATAATAATCAACAAGTGAGCAGTAAGTGAAAGGGTTAGGCGCTAGGCCTTTAGCTGTACATTTACAAAATATAAGGAATGGGGGGATGAAAGTCACTCTCCAGGCGCCTCACGAGCCTTGGCCCTCTTCACTCGGTCCATAAGGATCTGGTTCTACAGCCTATCCGGCTGGCTTCGGCTGCCTCATGCTGTTTGCAATTCACCGTGGCCGCTACAGTGGCACCACATATGGCTCCTCTCAGCCTACCAATGATTCTCAGCAACTCATTACAATATGTGCGAGCAGCCTGCATAGAAGAAGAGTCGCACAATCAGGAAATAAGCAGCGAAGAGAAAGAAAATCAAAAGTGCAAAAGTGGGCCTAACTTACCTCAGGAAACTCATGAGGAAGGGGGTAACTGGGAACGTCGCGGCCACCTTCTGGGATACAGAGCACTATAAGTTCACTCTCACCTGGGATGGGGACCACGATGGTATCCGGAATAGGCTCCCCGGCAAACTCTACAACAACATCTAGCTGAGCAAGTGAAGCAGGTGCAGCAGGACGAACGAAAACCTCAGACTCTAGGCGAGCAACCATCTCACACAGGCATTAGTTTTCAGCCTCTAGCCGTGTAACCTCGCTCTGAATGCCTACAATTTCCTGGCGAGTGGTCTCTTGGAGGTGCTTGTCCTCAGCGTCCAGCTGAGAAATCTTGGTCTGGTAGTTGGTACCTTCTCTCCGGGTATTTCCTTGGAGGCGTTCATTCTCTGCTCGCAACCGAGAAGCCTCCCTAACAGAGCCCGCTGACCTGACGATTATATCCCTCAAAGTCGAGTCATATGCATCCAAGAGCTTGAGGATGTGAGCACAGTAGATGCGGGCTCCCTGCATGATGAGAGGAGAGATGGTTAGGTGAAGGATAAAAGAAGAGCAACATCAAGATAACTAACATAAGAGAGCAGACAACCTACCAGAGGAAAGTCCAGCCCAAACACCACTTCTTCTCGGAGGCGAAAGTTAATGACAAAAGGAGAATTACGCTCCGGGATCGCTACGGAGATGCGACTTGGAGGGAGTGGCCCTAGAGACAAGCGGTCATTGCTGAAGTTCCCTCGACCAGTATTCTGAGTAACTCGAGGAGCCCAGACCAGCTGTGCATACTACACAGAAAGCAAACCTCCATAACACCAAAAAGCAGAAAGAGGGGGAGTTAAACCAATAAGAGAAGACACTCGCCGGGAGATATTGGAGTTGGCAAGGACCAGTAACGCGCGTGTTGGTGCAATCATAGCCAGGAGGAAGCAAGTGCCCCAAAGACGCCTGAGCCCAATATCTCAGGAAATCTTCCGTCTGAACTGTCAATTCCTCAATGGAGCCGAGATGCCTATGGGAGATACCATCCATGGATATTTGGATCATCCTCGCGTAAAAAGTGTTTTCTAGAGGGAGGAAAATGAGGAATCCGATCAGGAAGACCCAACTGGCGAGCACATCAATTTCCCAAGTACCACGCGCATTAGTTAGGTCCCTTCAGAAGGAACCTCCCCTTTGAGACTCTAAGAGCATCGCACACATGAGGGTGGTTGCTTGCAATCAGGATCTCCAAGAGTTCACCTAAACCTGCATTTAAGAAAAAAAGGGTTGTAAGAAAGAAATCAGAATGGCCGAAAAAAGAAACAAGCAGTAAGGGACTTACACAGGCCGGCTTAGCGCTCTCCAAGGCCCCTCGGATCAGGATGATCTTATGCATAATAGTGCTCTCTTGGGAGGCGCATACACACTTTCCTGCCTATCGAGCCATCCAAGGGAGTGTATCATCCCACTCTGAGGATCATAAGATGGGGTGCCCAATCCTGAAATGCTCATAATACCAAACCTGCCATCAAGAGAGTAAAAAGACTCAGCCAAAGAAGAATAAGGAAAAGACAGTGGAGGAAAAGTGACAGGATGTCCAGAGATACTCACAGTCCAAATCTGCCAGAAGCCGCATATCGATGTGATGCCGTTTCAAGCGACTTGGCGGAACTGGATGATAGAATAGGCTATGATGCCGCTCCCCCAGTCATACCCACCAATATCCTTAAGCGAGGGCAGGCCAGTAAAGTATCCGAGCCGGAAATGATCATTGGGAGAGCAGAAATAGTGAACAAAGGACATAGAAGAGAAAGGCCCAGGTAATGCAGTTAATGTCTCTGTCAGTCTCATCCGGCGTCGCCGAACCAAATAGTGACTCCAGCAAGGATAGATCCAGTAGATACCCCTTCTTAAAGAGCTCGGTCGTCGCACGGTTGCCTAATAGTTCTAGGACCTCCTGCTCGGTGTAATCAGATTTCCAAGGGATGGGATCACCACGACCGATGGGTATATCGGTGATGGCGAAGAAGTCAAGGGGAGTAAAGCCTATCTCCAGGGAGATTAAAAGTATTGGTACAGTCCCATCATCTCTCAGCTAGCACCAATAAAACTTGGATATCGTTATATCTGGGCAGGCAGTCGAGGCAAGGGGCAAACGCAGTAGCTCTCACATGACCTAAGGCTCGAGGGATCTTCTTTATCCTCTCCCACCACTGTCTCAGCTTGGTTACGCTCCATTTGGGTTTGAACTCCTTCTAGGCGTAAATCTGGAAAAAGAGCAAAATAAGTAGAGTTGTCTCACAAGAACAGGGCTACACAGAAAAGGCAAATCAGCTACCTTCAATGCTCATAAGTTGCAGCTCATCTGATGGCTCTTAGTATTCCTAAGGACTCCCACGGCCGCGCTCAGAGATACCAGACTGGGGTTTAGTAGATCAAAAAGCTAGCCCTTGACTGGAGGGGTCTCAACCTCTTCGTCATTAGCCATGAAACTGGGATGCCCTGCAAGAAAGTGGATGCCTCAGAGACGTTCAAATTCCAAAGGGGGTTCTTAGATGACAAAGATGATCATGAACCCAGTCACTGCAATTCATTAGTTGATTTACTTTCGATTAAAACCTCGGTATGAATGTCGGATGTTTTATTGTTACTCGCCTCACAAAATTTTGAACCTCATTTTCTCGGGGTTTATTCCTTTCAATCTCTTGGACCTGAAGGCACAGGAAGATCCACCTAGCTCCCTCCCTTCAAAAAATAACATGATCCCCTACAAGTAGAGCCCATTTACCTGTCTCCCTGGCAAAAAACTCTTGTGTCCTCGAACTTACGGGACACAAGGGAAAGAGAGGGAAAATAACTAACATGATGGGCAAGGGGCAATGGATCCCTGCCCTACATTTTAAGAAAAAATATGTCATCATCACTACCATCACATTTAACTGATCTCACTAGAGTTTGTGCAGGTGTCAAACTTCAAAGCCATGCAATTGTACATCAAGCAATGGACCAGAAGTCAACGGTGAAACCTATTTTAGGGCAGGAGAATAGATCAATGAACAATGGTGCAGGCGTGTTTCTAAAATCAATTAGTCCCGATGCACATTGGTTTCAACAAGGAAAAGAATACATTCACATCAAAGAGGAAAAGCAATTCATATCAAAAATAGACTCACCTCAAGGCTCAACGATGACAGACCAGCGATCTAGGGGAACCCTCCTTCCGTTTGGTACTTTGCTGAGAAAGAAACCTGAGGAAAAGAAAATTTAGGGGGTTGATCAGTCAAGGGTTGCCTTTCAAAAAAGAACAACAAAGATGTTATCAGAAAGAATTTCGGGGCAGTTTTGTCGAAGAAAAATGAGAATGCACTCAGATTGATGAGGAGCCAATAGCGAAAGAAGTGGGGCAGCAAATAGAATTTCAAGATAAGGATTACAAAAAAAAAAAAACATAGAAACAAGGAACCAAAAGTGAAATTGCATGTTTTCCCAATTTTTGTCATTGATCTAATTATTTAAATTCCATGCTTTGGTGTCAGGAACATGAGCAACCGAGGATAGTGCACACTAATAGGGAAGAAGGACCGACTCCAATCAACCTATCCTACTTCAAAATCTAAACAATGCTCAAGGAAAATCTTTTTGCATAGCAGTACAAGCCACTTTCTTTAAAAAAAAGAAGACCAAGTCACAACAAGGAGCAACTCAACAGAGCACATCAATTCATACAATGCCAAGGAAATCAATCGAAAAATTACTACCTATAAGAAAAAAGTTTAGCAAAAAGTCCAATCATGAATACTGATACAGAGTGTGGGAGAAGAGCAAGGAACCAATGCAGATCAGTAAAAAAAGGGAATTTGAATTCTAGAAAAAAAGAATCATCAAGTCACTATGGTTCTCACTGATTCCAAAAGCAAAAAAATGATTGGGTGTTGGGGACAGTTCATGCCAAAAAGTGTAAATCAGTG